>CM075186.1:27468833-27591333 GCA_037577475.1 Chaunax sp. Z400
GGCCTCTCTCTCTCTCTCTTGTAAAAAGTCAAGCTAGCTCACCCACCAGTCGCTCTCTCTCCCTGAAATAAATGTAAACAAATATAATCCATCCAAACAAGACGGTATTTCCTTAAATATAATAAAATCTTCCATGACCTCTAATACAAATTTACAACTTAGACAATAGAAAACTATTCACAGAACACACATCACCCAAGGGAAAATGTTTCAAATGGGATTGGCCGACACAGATATTTGTTCACAATGTACCCGAAGGAGCTCAGATGATTATTTTCATGCCACTTGGTCCTGTCAACCAGTTCACTCACTTTGGATATCAGTCACTGAAAAACTCTCCACTATTCTGGGCTGCAGAATCCCACTCTCCCCATCGCTTTGCATGCTGGGAGACTTGACCCAAGTCACCATTCCAATTAAATACAGAAACCCTTTACTCAGTTCTCTAACTATCACCAAGAAAATAATCTTTCAAAATTGGAAAACTACATTTTTTTTTCCATATCACTTATTGGATCAACTTACTTACAGAACATATTTTAATAGAAAGAACTACAGCATGCAAGAAAAACAATATATCGGTCTTTAATGAAACCTGGAATACATTCTTAAATCATCGGACTCAAAACCAGAATCAGACCAAAAATGGGGCACTCTCTCTGGCTCGGTGGGCCTGGGGGGTTCGGGTATGGTTGGTGGGGTGGCCTTGGGGTGGTCTGGGCCTGCTTATTGGGGGGGGGGATTGCTAGTTGCCTGATGGCTAGGGGTGGTTGGGGGGATGCATTTGCTCATGTCATGCGCTGCTTGCTGCGCTGGGGTACGTCTGGGGCTCGGTGTGGACGCGAGGATGACCTGCTGCCGGTGATGTGTGGGGCCGCCTACCCTGTCCGTGGTGCTCTGGCTTGCCGCCTTCCCCCAGCCTGCTATGGCGGGACAGGGGCTGTGGTGGTCATCTGGTGGTGCCGTCGATGTGCCTTCTGCCTGGTCTCTTGGCCCTGGGTGGGGTAGGTGTGGGGCTGGATTGGGGGCGTTGTGGTGGGGGGGCGTTGTGGGGGGGGTTGTTCGGGCCAGAGTTAGTGCAGCTTATCGACACATTACTGGACACAAACCTGGTCAGAGGGACACATGTTAAATACTTTTTTTTTTTTATTGTATGACATAATTGACAGTGGAAATGTAAGAGGTGACACATATATGTGAAATGTATTCCATGGTATCTGCTTATCTATGTGGATAGTTTTAGTGTAAAATTACAATTATCAATCTTAGCAACAGTCTTTTACTGGATTATCTGTCTTACTATAAATATTACCCTGACTGTAAATGTGAACACCACTCAAGAGAAGTGGGTATAAAATGTTTTTGTGACATAGCGGAGCTTCTGGTATGGGAAAATTACGAAGGCCTCCATCCATGGCTTTGTGAAGGTTAGACAGGGCAAAGAGACTGATGTCTGAGAGCCTTGTCTCCTCACAATCACATTAACAATTTTATCATTTGCTTCCACAACAGCCATTTGCACTGCAGAAAAGTGGCCTTTGTAATGAGGGTGCTGCATGCGTATGTGTTCTCATAGACATCCTTGGCTATAGCTCTCCAGCCAGCCTCAGATTAATAACAATGTTTTCAGTTCCATACCGGGGCATCAGTCTGACGTAAGATTACCAGTTTTCTGGTAGAAATAACTTTCTTTCATGTGTATTTGTTTTTCGTGTAGATTAAGTATTAGTGTTTTACCTTCAACAAGTCTACTTTCATCACATTCATTCATAGATAGACACCAACAACTTAGAACAACTTATTTTCCATGAGAGGTGTCAGTATCATGCATCACTTTCTGGAATTACAAAGACTGCTTTCCTGTGGTGTTACTGGTAAATCATATATTTGTCTATGTGAACATGTGAAGCCAGAGGATGGACTTGATTGCACTAGGGTCCTGTACTCAGAACAACATGGTCAAATTTACCATGTAAACTGTGAGGGATAGAGGAAGGGAGGGAGGGCGTGAAAATGAAGGGAGGAGAGAGTGTTGACCTGCATACAACACAAATGTTAATTCCTCCCACGGGGTTACAAACATGTGGTGCCAGAAATCGTAGTGTCACAGACAGCAGAAGGGAAGCACTGATGGCCGTCATCCGAAAGTGTCTTCCTTGGTAATGAGTGGTGTCACCCAATCCAGTAGGAGTGAGTGGTGTTATCCAAGCCAGTAGGAGTGAGTGGTGTCACCCAATCCAGTAGGAGTGAGTGGTGTCACCCAATCCAGTAGGAGTGAGTGGTGTCACCCAATCCAGTAGGAGTGCGTGGTGTCACTCAATCCCAGTAGGAGTGAGTGGTGTCACCCGATCCAGTAGGAGTGAGTGGTTCTCACCCGATCCAGTAGGAAGTTCCTCTGGGTTCCTGAAAACCAGTCCTGTCCTGTTAAAATGCCAAGACTAAGTAAATAGAGACGTCAAACGTGTTTACATTTTATGCTAACCCATAGTATTACAATAAATTGAACATAATGTAAGTTTGTATATGGTATCGGCATAATAGATGTCCATTCACTGGAAGGTTGAGTGGCATTTAGTTGTGGAAGCAGAGTAACAGCATCACTAGTTAAAGCCCTGACACTGTAGGAGGATACTAGCTGGGGTCTGGTGTATTCTATTCATTTGTGTATTGAAGTGCAGTGCTGGCAGTCACCATCACTTCACTTCAGTTAGCTTGTAATGTGTGTGTGTGTGTGTAAGTGTGTGTGTGTGTGTGTAGGTGTGTGTGTAGGTGTGTGTGTGTGTGTGTGTGTGTGTGTGTGTGTGTGTGTGTGTGTGTAGGTGTGTGTGTGTGTGTGTAGGTGTGTGTGTGTGTGTGTGTGTGTGTGTGTGTGTGTGTGTGTGTGTGTGTGTGTGTGTGTGTGTGTGTGTGTGTGTGTGTAGGTGTGTATGGCAGAAACTCTCCTCAGGTCCAGCACTGCTCCCACTCTCTCTCTCTCTCTCCACTCATAAATGAACTTTGTGAGTTGTTGAATTAAATAATTGCACTTATGCCCAATTGACTTAATATATCTGTGTTAGCCATTAACAACTAGTCCACTTAAACAGGTGTAACTTAAAGCCACAAAAGTCGCTTGGTTTGACACAACATAACAGTATTGAGTGAATCACACAAATAAAAATGGTACATTAAGAATGTCCCAGATGAGATTCCATAGGACAGAAGCTGCGCAAGCTCAGAACCTCACACTACGATATTGTGATGATTGATCGATGGATTCAGGGGTTGCATCCTCCACAGGCTGCATTTGTGTGCATTTATGTGCATTTTAGTGCCGTGAGCATGGTGAGAGTTGAGCATAGTGAGCGTTGAGCTTGGTGAGCGTTGAGCATGGTGAGCATTGAGCATGGTGAGCGTTGAACATGGTGAGAGTTGAGCATGGTGAGAGTTGAGCATGGTGAGCGTTGAGCATGGTGAGAGTTGAGCATGGTGAGCGTTGAGCATGGTGAGCGTTGAGCATGGTGAGAGTTGAGCATGGTGAGAGTTGAGCATGGTGAGCGTTGAGCATGGTGAGCGTTGAGCATGGTGAGAGTTGAGCATGGTGAGAGTTGAGCATGGTGAGCGTTGAGCATGGTGAGAGTTGAGCATGGTGAGCGTTGAGCATGGTGAGCGTTGAGCATGGTGAGAGTTGAGCATGGTGAGCGTTGAGCATGGTGAGAGTTGAGCTTGGTGAGCGTTGAGCATGGTGAGCGTTGAACATGGTGAGAGTTGAGCATGGTGAGCGTTGAGCATGGTGAGCGTTGAGCATGGTGAGCGTTGAGCATGGTGAGCGTTGAACATGATGAGAGTTGAGCATGGTGAGAGTTGAGCATGGTGAGAGTTGAACATGGTGAGTGTTGAACATGGTGAGCGTCGAGCATGGTGAGAGTCGAACGTGGTGAGCGTCGAACGTGGTGAGCGTCGAGCGTGGTGAGAGTCGAACGTGGTGAGAGTCGAACGTGGTGAGAGTCGAACGTGGTGAGAGTCGAGCGTGGTGAGAGTCGAACGTGGTGAGAGTCGAGCATGGTGAGAGTTGAACATGGTGAGCGGGACATTCACTGCAGTGAAGTCAAGAATCAAACAGAATTTACAGTTTCAAGTGAAATAGTTCCCAAGTAACAATTTTTGTATTGTTAAATTAAAATCTGAAGAATACAAGTTTAACATTTTCATTTAGAAACTTTAAACATTTGTTTGTTGTAGAGTTGAAAGACAAGGTTTGCTCCACTGTCGCCCTGTAGGTCGGGCCCCGGCGATGGGGGGCTCCTTCTATGGCCCCTTGTGGGAGCTTCGGCCCATCCCCCTTGGGGGTGGATGTCGGGGGGGCCCAGCCTTCTCCGTTGCCTAGCGGGCCTTGCCCTGGAGGCTTGGGTGGGTCTCGAGTGGGCGGGGTCTTGGGGCTGTGGGCTCCGCTCACGCTTTGGGGGGGCTGGCCTCTGGTCGGGCCGGGGTCTGCCGTCTCCTGTCCTTCTGTGGGTCGGCTCATGGCCTGGGCGGTCCCTCTGTGGCCCCTGGCTGGCTTTCTCTTGGTGTGGGCATACGGTTCGGCCGGGGACACGTGGCCTCGGGCCTTTCATTCTCTGTGGGGCCGTGGGGCACTGTGGTGGTTTGGGTCCTTCTCTGCCTACTGCTGGGGGCCGGCGTGGTGTTGTAACGACCACCTACTTAAAACCACATCCAGTGACAATCTCTCTTACACACACACACACTCACACACACACATACACACACACACACACACACACACACACACACACACACACACACACACACACACACACACACACACACACACACACACACACACACAAACGCGCACATTAAGGTGAACAAGGTTACACAGTTATGGTTATAATGTTGATGCTATATATCACTGCTGTTATTGTTGTTTTTGTTGTTGTTTGTTTTGCAGTTATTGTGCTTGTCTCCCTTGTCTCTCCAACCCCTTGCTGTTTCTGTTTCTCCCTTTCTTTCCACTGTCCTGTCACATGTGTCTTATACTTTTGTGCCATAGAGTCCCATTTTTGTGGATTTGGTCTTTTATCATTTATTGGCAATATGAAGAATATAGAAAGCAGCAGGTCAGAGGTAACACTCTTGAATCAGGCCCCTAGTTGACTCTTTTGTGAACATTGTAAAACAGTATGTAAATAATGTTAGAAGATGCTGATTGATAAAGTTGTTCACCTTATCAATTTATATTTCTGTGTTAATAAATGAACTTCTTCACAGAACCAAAGTAGTATAGTTTGAATTTTCTTGACAACACTGTGTGGAAATTGTTGACATGATTGTAATCATTCATTCTATCAATGAAGGATGGCATGGTAGTGTAGTGGGTAGCACTGTTGCCTCACAGCAAAAGGGTTCTGGGTTCAAATCCACCTCAGGACCTGGTACACTGTGTGGAGTCTGCATGTTCTCCCTGTGTCTGCACCACCAAAACCATACAGATGAATTAGTGACTCACCTGTAGGTGTGAGTGTGAATGGTTGTCTTTCTATCAGTGATGAACTGGTGACTCAGGGTGTACCTCACCTGTCAGCTGAGATAGGCTGCAGCCCCCCCTGCGACCCTGCATACAGTAGAATACGCGGTGACAGAAGATGGATGGACAGAAGATCTCCCTCTTGTATCTGTAGCGATGTGCTGGATCTTGGAAAGTCTACTCAATACAAAGACTGTGTGATTATTTGAGACACACAGCTTTGAGTCTGAAAGCTGAAGAGGAGAACTGTTATTTGTGTTTGTTGGTCTTCTTCCTGAGAGAACCAACGAAGGTAACAGGCCATCGTTACATCTTCATTGTATTTTCCAAATTTGTAAATAGATTTTTCTCCTGCAATCTGGCATTTCTCAGGTAGGGCCTGAAATTAAAATACAAAACTGTTGCATTTTTATGGTGGTTTCCTCTTGTGATAATAATATTATTTTCTTTCTTATAACATTTGCTTTTCTAATTTGAGTCCAAAAAATCCAAACAATCCCCAAACACCTCTCTCTCTCTCTCTCTCTCTCTCTCTCTCTCTCTCTCTCTCTCTCTCCTCTTCTTCTGTGATAACACACATCACACACTGGAGGGGCTTTCCTGGGAACAAGCTGGCAAAACGCTGTGAAGCATAACTGTTACTGACTGTAATGGTCACTGGTATCAGACATGATGGTTGGCATTACCACAGAGTCAGGACACCTGATGAAGATGGAGTAGAGACACAGTGAGACATGATACAAGGTCGCATTTCAAATTAAAGCTGCAAGCAGCGTTGTCGGCCCCTCACATTACGATGCCCGTCGGGCCGTGCGCCAACTTCGGCCTTACTACTGCACACCTTGATAAATGCAAGGCTCTGTATCTGCAAGCATTATGGGATTGTGAGTTACCTCATTTTGTCCACTATGTGGCGCTAGACACCACCTAATAATTTTGACTCGTCTTTGACTATATCATGTGTAGCCCACACCATGAAAATGTAATCAAAATGAAAGAAAAATTGTCATATGAGACATTTTTGCATTTGCCAGCAGGTGGCGCTATCACTGTTACGCAATATTGTTATGTAGACGTCTTCAGGGTGAGACATTACACATGTCTACCAAGTTTCATACCTGTAGGTTAAACACAGACTCGGGAATGCTTATTTAAAGTTTTCCAGGTGGCACTGTGGAGCCATTTTGCCACAACCGATCCTGTAAACCATATGAGATTGAAAGTACTACCACCTTTGACAAGTGTGTCAATTTTGGTGACCATCTGAGCTTCCCTGGCCTGTCAACACCAACTTCCTGTTTGATGGCGAACATCAAATGTTGCAACGCCACCATGTCACCGAAAGTCACAATATTTACAACAATGCTTCATCAAGGCCTTATGTCTTTACTGAGCAAATTTGAGATCATTGTGATGAATGGCTTGATAGTAGCACATCAAATTCTAAAGTATATAACTTCCTGTTGCCACTAGGTGGCGCTGTGACGGTTATGAAATTTATCTGTATGGATGTGTTCAGGGCGGGACTCTTCTCAAATGTGTGAAGTTTGGGGCAGATTGGACCATTGACAGCAGAGTTATAACAACTTCTTGCTTCATGGCGAAACATCAACATTCGGCGCACAGCCACGCCCACAACTTTGCATGAAACGTGTTATTACTGTTCTCACTGAATTTGAAGCCAAAATGCTCAATGGCCTAGTATTGTAGTGCATGAAAATGTAAAATATGTAATTTCCTGTTGCCAGTAGGTGGCGCTATGACTATAGCTAAATTTTGTAATTTGAATGTCTTTAGGGTTGGACTCTTAACCAGCATGTGAAGTTTTGTACTGATTGGACCTTAGACAATGAAGTTATGACTGGCCACGCCCACACCGTTCAACGAAAACTCAGGATTTGAGCAACTTTTCATCCTCATGGGGTTTAGGTAGTACTGACCAAATTTGACATTGATTGGGTAAAATCTCTAGGAGGAGTTCATTCAAATACAAAGTGTATGATTTTCCAAAAATGGCAAAACATGGCCTCAAAAATCAAAATGGCTGACTTCCTGTTTGTTTGAAGGCATTGGTCTGAGAGACTTTTTTGTCTGTCTCGGTCAGTTAGATTTGTGTACCAGGTTTCGTACATATACGTTAAACCGAAGGCAGGGGCTTGACTTTAGGGGGCGCTAGCGAGCAATTTTGCCACGCCCATTTCCAATCACCACGTCACACGTAAATTTCACACCAAACTAATTTTTCTGCCAACTTTCATGAGTTTTTGAGTATGGGCAAGTCCCCAAAAAGGCGATTCATTTGGCAGAAGAATAATAATTCCTTGCAGAACAATAGGGTCCTCGCTCACTTCGTGCTCGGGCCCTAATAAAAACCCCTTGCAGAACAATAAGGTCCTCGCTCACTTCGTGCTCGGGCCCTAATAAAAACCCCTTGCAGAACAATAAGGTCCTCGCTCACTTCGTGCTCGGGCCCTAATAAAAACCCCTTGCAGAACAATAAGGTCCTCGCTCACTTCGTTCTCGGGCCATAATAAAAACCCCTTGCAGAACAATAAGGTCCTCGCTCACTTCGTGCTCGGGCCCTAATAAAAACCCCTTGCAGAACAATAGGGTCCTCGCACACTTCGTGCTCAGGCCCTAATAAGACAGGAAGGAACACAGAACGAGGGTAATGAAATGAGAACAAGGAGGGGAGTAGATGAAAGAGGGTGAACAAAAGGAGGAGGAAAAGAGGGAAGATGGGGATGACCTCACCAGCCACTCAGCGGAGACCAGTGTCATAGAAACTACATCCATACTAGACAATTCTGCACCTCACAGTTTACGTCTACTGACAATTTTGAGTGCTGAAAGCAGAGTGTCCATTAGAGCTGGACTATAAGGTTATAGGTTGGGGAAGTGGATAGATGTCAGTACAGATCAGGAATGTAACTGTGGTCCGTCTCCAGTCCTTAACCATATGTCTATGACAGATTATAGAATTCATTCATACGACTTCATTTGTGTTTGTGTCCACCTGGTAAATGTACAATAAGTCCAATATTCACTCTCTGTCTTTTTCATGCTCACCAGATATTGATTATTCTCTGCTGCGTCATCTCTATGAGCACATTGAATTGATCCATTGTTGATATAAAATTGATAAGAAATTGCATCACCGCCGTAATGTCTGGATTTATGCTTGATTCAGTTTACATTTGGTAAAGAGGAAAAGAGAGATAGACTTGCAACATGTGTGGCATAAAGTCTAATGTCTGTATTGTGTTTTCTGTTTTGGAGAGGTTAGATTTTTGCACAAACCAGTGAGTGAACTACATTTCCTGCTAATGTCATATGCAGTCAACACACCCTGCAGTCAATAACAGGTAATATTTTTCACATTTTCTTTCTCAATTAAAGAAATTTAATTTAAAAGAAACAACTTTGGAGTTCTGTAAATCAGCAGTGCATTTTTTAACATATGCATTCTGATGTAGCTCTTTTTTAAATTTAATTAGCACCAGTGCTAGAGCCAATGGTGGATAACACACTACTTCAAAGTCCAACAGAACCTAGCAGGATTTGTTTTCCAGATTTTTTGTCTTATTCAAGTTAGTATTTTTTTTCCAGTCCACAGTAGCCAATGCTTTACAAGATTTCTTTTTTTTTGTAATCTTACCTGCATGGAAGTATTTTCTCTAGCTCTTATCTGCCTCATTCAGCGAGGTCTCTCTCTCTCTCACACACCCCTGATCTTTGATTTCATTACATATTCAGTTGTTATTTCGAATAAAGCTTTCACACTGTAGTGTTTAAACATTTTATGTGAGACTTTTGTGTGTGTGTCAGATTGTCTTTATCTCACACACACACACACACAGTTTGTCATGAAAACAGGCATTCACACTACAATCTCTGTATTTATACTACATTGACGTTATCACTCACCACGCTCATTTAATCTAAGTCACGTTGATTCTTTTATCAGTCGCAGCCGGTCTGGATGAAGCAGCCTCTGTCATGGTGACATGTTTCGTCTCTTGTCCACGAGTTTCAGCATTTCTCCAGGTGTGTTTTGCTGTATAAAATTGTTTGTCAATCAATGACTTTTGTTTCTGTTCCACCACATTATATGCAGTGAAAGACAACTAACCTCCTCTTTCATGTAGAACATTAGGGAATTTCCTCACACGGTGTTTGGCCATAATTCTTGTTAGTAAATGTCAGATATTCATGTCGACATCTTCACGACAAAACAAGGAAGTGAGTTTGGTGACGTACAAGTATGGCTGAACGTGTGAGATTGCTATGATTGGTGAAACTCACGGGACGGTGAGAAGTGTCCATCATTCCACACTCATGGCTCGTTTTGAGTGTACCATCCAGGTACTTATAGTATATTGCATTTTGGCATACTTAGTAGTGTGAACGCACTTATACACTCAAACTGTGTGCAAGTATGTGATTTGGGATACAGTAGCAGACACACATTATGTCATGCTTACACAGGAAAGTCAGCATTCAACAACAAGAATGTCAAACTGACTCACTTTTTAATAGAAGTGCTGTTAAACTGTTAACACTGACCAAATAGTCAGAGACACTCTTACTGTTTAAACTGCTGTTAATGAAAGAGAAAATGTCCTGAGATGTTTGATGGCATTTTCTCTATCTTATCATATTTTCTTAAATTTACCTTTTTTAGGGACGTGCATACAACATAATACCCAAGTGATTCATATCAGAATGTAATGCACAACCTTAGACATCGCTCCCATGTTCCCCAGACAAATGTATGAAAAGATAACTTGACCCAAAATCTGCTAAGTTAAACTCCGATATCTCTAGTGAAAACACACCTTTACTCATATTGATCAACCAAAGTCTACAGTTCACAGAGGTGGAATTATATATAAAATAGTACATAAATGTGTGATAACAAAATGGCATTTTGTAAAATTCCTTCACAATATCATGAGAGTACAAATGCTCTCTGTAACTCTACCTTCACCAAATATTAGAGGGACCGAAAGAAAAATGGATTCATATCACATATGAAGCTTCAAGGTCTGTGTGCAAAATAAAAATGAATCAAATATTTATTATGTATAAATAAGAAGTCCACCATTCTGAGCACGAGGAGGCAGATGATGAGCGTTTCAAGCTCTCGTCTCTGCGTCTCTCACAGGTTCCTGTGAGTCACGTATCCATGGAGGAGTAGTCCGGTATTAAGAGTTTGATCACATGCAATGTGTATCAGAACATACAGGAGGTCATTGTTTTGAACCAGGTTCATTCATATGAATGTAAAACTTCAGACATTTGATATAGTGAAGTTATGGAGACACATAAAATATTCTTATTAATCTAGAAGGTGGTGATTAACTGATAAAGCCATTCCAGAAATACCATAACAGAGCCACTAGCCATGTTCAGGGTCATAAGAGCAACCAGCATGCAGTGGGTTGGAGGAAACACTCCAGGGTAGGAGGTCAAATCCAGCACCTTCTTTCTGCTAAACAACAGCGCTAACCGTTGACCCATCATGCTGCCTTGTCTTAAGATCTGCCTTTTCTATCAGCCTTCAACATAGATTTCATGTAAGAAAACTCCACATCTTTGCTCTTTGTTGCACATTCATTGAAGACTGTGTGTTATCATTTTCTTCCTGTTCACCGATATTTTAGCACATTGTTACATATCTGCACACAGAGTCTTGCTCATAGCATTTCAATGAAATTTAAATGAAATGTCAAACCAGTTAAACACAAACCTTGGCTGCAACATCAATTCCATAAAATATTTCTGTTCCTGCCAGTTTCACTTTATCCACATGGGAGCAGTTCAGGTCCTTATTTAGGTAACATAACCTGATGGAGGCCCTACATGTCTCAGCAGAGGTTAGCTTAGCTTCTACTTTCACATGGATAACATTTTAAAAAGTGGATGAACCGGACATATGCAGTACAACTACCTCCCTGAAATGTGTTCCTGACATCTCATCTGCTGAATTATTAGCATTAAAGTACTGTCTGCACCCCGTGGTCTTTAAAGGGGACACTGCAACCATTCAGTCTGTTCTGTTCTGTTCATCATGAAGTGACACAGAGACATTGGACTGTCCGTTAGAACCAGCGTTATGCACTTCTAGATAGAAAAACAGCAAAGGTAAGACATCATTTCTGTTTGTGTCTTTAAGAAATGAAGTTTATTTGTTTGCTATTCTTTGCCTACTGGTTCGGCAGGTTTTGGTCGTGTGATACGACTTATATTGTTGGAATCTTTAGAGTCTCAGCTTTCATATGACATATAGTTTGTATTATTAGGACGAAGTGGCGTACATGGCCAGCGCCGGCGTGTCACGTATGCATAGTTAGTGTGGTCCTACTATGAGCTTAATCAGTTGCTGTTTGTAGGGATTGTTTTATTTTGGTAAATTTAGTTTTCATGGGCTTTTAGCCAAGTTTCTTCCCATTAAGTGGGTATGCTACATTTATATGTTGCTAAATGGTTAGCGCGCCCTTATACAGTATTGTTGTTCTGAGAGCGCTCGACCTGTGGAGGTTATTAAGATACTCTGTGTTGCAACTGCAGGAAAGTTGTGCTCCTTCAAGTTACACCCCCTCTGGTGGTACATTTTAGTACTTCAGGCTGTAGATTTTGTGCTTCCTGTTAGATTCGCAGAAGAAGACGTTAAACAGGAAGTGTGATCGTTAGTTGTTCTGATGAGGTTAGACACATGGCATGTATGAAGCCTGCACAACCTACTGCCATCCTGTCACATGTCTTCTTTTAGATGGCACCATCTGTAAGTTTTACAATGTTACAATGCTTAATGTTCATATCAGTTGATTATATGTTGGAGTTAAGTCTTTATTTTGTGAAATGTACTTAGTTAATTTTGCATAGGAATGCAGCTAATTACAGCTAAGTTTTACCTTGGTTTGACAGTAGTGGAAAATCAGTTTATTTATCATCTACCTGAATGTTGTCCTAGTATATGGAAAGGAAAAATCTTGTGTTATATGTCAACTTACCAAATATCTGATGTCATATTATGTTTGTATTTTCAGTTTCACACTTTATCATATTAAAACCTGCCAACTACAACACTGGACTGTTCCTTGGAGTAAATAGTATGATTTAGAGTTTAGCTGGCTGTTGATCTCAACATACGCTCACAGAGAGCACGCTGAGGGAGAACAGAACAGTGAAAAGATGCCTATCATTAAAAGAAGGTGAGCTGGATCCTTGATTCTGATTGAAGCCTTGCTGACAAGTAAGATCAGGCTAACCACTGAAAATTGAATTGTACGGAGCAGCAGTCATACTAATAAATCATCATGGATGGAGATGCAATCCAGAGCAAGCTAGAGGATGATGCAGAGAGTGGATCTATCAAAGGACATTCTTCCAAATCATCACATACATCCCATTCATGCAGATCTTCACCTTCAGACCGTTCATCACGCGCATCAGCCTCATCAAGAGCTAGCATAGCAGCAGCAAAGGCACGTGCTGAGGCCAAAGCAGCCCAAGCTAAAATAGCTTATGCACAGAAGGAAATGGAGCTAAAATTGGAGAAGGTTCGATTAGAAACAAAATTGGACATACTTAAACAGGAAAAGGAGGCCAATGCAGCAATGGTGAAAGCAGAGGTTATGGAAGCTGCTGCTGCAGAAATAGGATTACATGGAAGTCTTCGAGACCTTGAGTCCATTCCCCCTCAGCTATCCTCACAGCAGAGAGTTAGTGAATATATAACAAATCACAGTGGCATCAACCTCACTCAAAAAGATACTGATAATTTCAACACAGAATTCCACACCATACCTGAATCCAAGCCAGTGAGAAGAAATTCAGAGTGTTGTGAGTCTGCATTCACAGGGAGCTATTCCCAACAGTTCCTTCCTTTACCACGACACGATAATGCAGATAAACCCAGAGTAAGCACACAGCAATACAGCTCTACCCCTTATGAGGAGCAAAATGCGACCACAGAGCTAGCCAGATTCCTCGCTAGAAGTCAGCTTGTGAGCGGAGGGTTGAAAAGGTTCGATGACCGCCCTGAAAACTATCCTAGCTGGAAATCAACCTTCCTGAGCACTATCACGGGCCTAGGCCTCACTGTAAACGAAGAAGTCGACCTTCTTATCAAATGGTTGGGCCCCGAGTCCAGCGAGCAAGCCTGCCGGATTAAAGCTGTGCATTTACACCACCCTGCTGATGGCCTGAACATGATATGGTCGCGACTAGAGGAGTGCTATGGTGCCCCAGAGGCCATAGAGAGAGCTCTGTTCTTGAAGATTGAGAAGTTCCCAAAGCTTTCTGGCAGGGATCATGGAAAATTACGTGAGCTCGGAGATCTACTTTTGGAGTTGGAATCTGCAAAGCGCGATGGCTACTTACCTGGTCTGTTGTACTTGGACACAGCAAGAGGTGTGGGACCAATCGTGGAGAAATTGCCTTTCCACCTCCAAGAAAAATGGATGTCCATAGGATCAAAGTATAAAGAAGATTACAAAGTAGCTTTCCCTCCATTTTCTTTCTTTGTGGAATTCATACGAAGAGAGGCCAAAGCTCGTAATGATCCAAGTTTCAATACGATGGTTCTCTCCTCACCTGCACAAAAGAAAGAAAGGTTTACAGGAAACAACAGTAGAACGCCTATCTCAGTGCACAAAACCAGTGTGACAACAGAAACCAGCAAAAGTGACAATGCTGCAGAAGACCCAAACAAGCAGTGCCCCGTTCACCACAAACCTCACTCCTTACGCAAGTGCAGAGGTTTTAGGGCAATGTTTCTGGAGGATCGTAAGAGGATCCTTAAAGACAATTCCATCTGCTTCCGCTGCTGTGCTTCGACTGTCCATCAAGCAAAGAATTGTGATGCAGTTGTGAAATGCACAGAATGCGACAGCGAGAGACACATTACAGCCCTTCATCCAGGCCCAGCGCCTCAGTTGCCAAAGCCTTATCCTCCATTGAAAGAGCATGGCGGGGAGGAAGAAGCCACAACGGATCAAGACATAACAACCAAATGCACTAAAATCTGTGGAACTGGGTTCAGAGGTAAATCCTGTTCCAAGATATGCCTTGTAGATATCTATCCTACTGGCGACCCGAAAGAGATAAAGAGAATGTATGTCATCTTAGATGACCAGAGTAATCGGTCCCTTGCCAAGGCAGAGTTCTTCAAGACATTTGGAATACAAGGAACCACAAGCCCTTATACGTTGAAGACTTGTGCAGGAACAAAAGAAACAACAGGTAGAAGAGCATATGGCTACACTGTTAGGTCGGTTGATGGAAAAGTCCACATCCAGCTGCCCACACTTATTGAGTGCAATGATCTGCCTAATAACCGGGAAGAAATCCCCACCCCTGAAGTTGCACTCCATCACAAGCACTTGAGATCAATTGCAGAAGTAATACCACCTGTGGACCCTAACGCCAAAATACTTCTCCTGCTGGGACGAGATATACTGCAGGCCCACAAGGTACGCAGGCAGATAAACGGTTCCCACAATGCACCATATGCGCAAAAGCTGGATCTTGGATGGGTAATTGTGGGTGACGTGTGCCTGGGTAAAGCGCACAAACCCAACGTAGTAAGTGCTCTGAAAACAAGTATTTTGGAAAATGGACGTGCAACATGTTTCACACCTTGTGATAGTCTCCTCAGAGTCAAAGATGACTACAGCCTACAATGCAATCAGGGAGTAATCCCATGGAACATAATGCAAACCACACCAGTGAGATTTGCCACTGAAAAGAGCCTGGGAGAGGCCGTCTTCCGCCAAGGTACAAATGACAACCAGCTAGCACCTTCCATTGAAGACAGAGCCTTCTTGGAGATGATGGAGAAGGAACTGGTTAAGGATGATAACAACAGCTGGGTTGCTCCACTGCCTTTTCGTAGTCCCAGACGACTCCTTCCCAATAACCGAGACTATGCCTACAAGCGATTAATGTCCCTCAGATGCACCCTTGACAAAAAACCAGACATGAAGGCTCATTACATCGAGTTCATGCAGAAACTTTTCGACAACAAACACGCAGAGCCTGCACCACCTCTTCAAGAAGGCCAGGAATGCTGGTACCTGCCAACATTTGGTGTGTATCACCCTCAGAAGCCTGGCCAAATTCGAGTGGTGTTCGACTCCAGCGCACAGGTTGATGGCGTGTCACTCAATGATGTGCTTCTCTCAGGACCTGATCTGAACAACAGCTTGCTAGGAGTCCTCCTCAGGTTCCGCAAAGAACCAGTTGCTCTCACTGCAGACATCCAGCAGATGTTCTACAGCTTCACAGTGCGAGAAAATGACAGGGACTTCCTACGGTTCCTCTGGTTTCGGGGCAACAACCCCAACAATGATGTTGTGGATTTCCGCATGACAGTCCACGTTTTTGGCAACAGTCCTTCACCAGCAGTGGCTATCTTTGGTTTAAGGAAAGCAGCAAGAGATGCAGAGAGCAAGTATGGCAGTGATGTGCGGCAGTTCGTAGAGAGAGAGTTCTACGTGGATGACGCTCTCAAGTCTTTCCCTACGGAAGCTGAAGCCATCGACGTATTGCAAAGAACCTGCAAGGCACTCGCACTCTCAAACATCAAACTCCATAAGATTGCTTCTAACAGTACCAAAGTGATGGATGCTGTTCCTGCAGTAGACAGAGCCAAAAACATAAAAGACCTAGATCTTGCAGTGGATGACCTTCCAGTACAGCGCAGCCTGGGGTTAAGATGGGACATCATGGCAGACACATTTGTCTTCAAGGTTCCTGAGCACCAGAAACCCTTTACTCGCCGAGGCGTGCTGTCAACTGTTAACAGCTTGTTCGATCCTTTGGGATTCCTTGCCCCAGTGACAATTCAAGGAAGAATGCTCCTCAGGGAACTTACCAGCCAGGAGCCAGAATGGGACTGCCCCCTGCCAGAGGGAATGTATGATGAATGGAGAAGTTGGGTGCAGTCACTGCAGGAACTTGAAGAACTACATGTTCCTCGGACCTATGCATCCTTTTCTACATCACAAGCCCAAAGCAGGGAACTACATATATTCTCAGATGCCTCTGTTAAGGCAATAGCAGTGGTTGCATACCTCAAAACCGTGCAGGACAATGGCAACAGTGAGGTTAGATTTGTCTTTGGCAAGACAAAGTTGGCCCCCTTACCTGACCTTACCATACCTAGGCTTGAACTCTGCGCTGCAGTATTGGCTGTAGAAGTAGCTGATCTCATCGTGGATGAACTCGACCTAAAGCTGGACAAAATAAAATTCTACACAGACAGCAAGGTGGTGCTCGGGTATATTCACAACGAGACACGGCGATTCTATGTATACGTGAATAACCGTGTACAGCGTATCAGGCAGTCAAGCCGACCTGACCAGTGGAGCTATGTTTCGACAGAGATCAACCCTGCTGATCATGGATCACGAGCAGTTGCTGCAGGTCATCTCTCAAGCACAACTTGGCTGTCTGGTCCTACCTTCCTAATTCGGCCCAAGTTAACACAAGAAGAACAACCAACATTTGGACTCATCAGTCCAGAGTCAGATGTTGAAGTCCGCTCAAAGGTGACAACGCTCTCAACTAGAGTTACAATAAATGTGCTTGGTTCAAAACGCTTTGAACGTTTCTCAACCTGGAGTGCTGTCACCAAGACACTTGCTCGACTTCTTCACATTAGTCGGAGCTTCACCAGGTCAACAGGAGATGAAACCTGTCAGGGTTGGCATATCTGCAAGAAAGGGTTGACAGCCAATGACCTTACACAGGCAGAGCATGCAGTGGTCAGATGTGTACAGCATGAGGTGTACGCAGATGAATACAAATGTATAGAATCCAAGAAAGATATTCCAACCAATAGTCCCCTCCGCAAACTTCATCCCTTCATCGACCAAGACGGTTTACTGAGAGTTGGAGGCCGTATTGCACAGTCAGACCTTCATCAGCAGGAAACCAACCCGCTCCTCATCCCAGGTAAACATCATGTTGCTACCTTGCCTATTCGCCATCACCATGAGAAAGTGAGGCATCAGGGAAGGCATATTACAGAAGGAGCCATCAGAGCCAGTGGCTTGTGGATTCTAGGAGCCAAGAGGTGTATCAGTAGCATCATACACAAATGTGTTACCTGTCGCAAGTTGAGGGGAAGAGTGGAACATCAGCAGATGGCGGACTTACCAGCTGAGCGTCTGCATACCGACCCACCATTCTCCTACGTAGGACTTGACGTCTTTGGGCCTTGGGAGGTTTCAGCACGACGCACAAGAGGTGGGCAGGCAAATAGTAAGAGATGGGCTGTACTATTTACTTGCATGTCCACGAGAGCTGTCCACATAGAGGTCATAGACTCTATGAGCTCCTCTAGTTTCATCAACGCCCTCCGAAGGTTCTTTTCTATCAGAGGCCCTGCCAAGCAGTTGAGATCAGACTGTGGAACCAACTTTGTAGGAGCCTCGAGGGAACTTAAGTTGGATCCTCCGGAACTCGGAAAGACCAGTCTTCAGACATACCTACTGGACCAGAAGTGCACATGGGTCTTTAACCCACCACATGCCTCTCACATGGGGGGCGCGTGGGAACGTATGATCGGCACAGCAAGACGCATCCTGGATTCCATGCTCATGCAATTGGGAAAGTCATGTCTGACCCATGAGGTACTGACCACTTTAATGGCAGAAGTGGTTGCTATTATCAATGCAAGACCTTTGGTTGCCCTCTCCTCTGATCCAGAAGCTCCCCTCATTTTAACACCAGCCACACTTCTGACACAAAAGGTTGGTGTTCCCTCGCTGCCTCCTGTCGACTTCACCAAGACAGACCTCTACAAGCACCAGTGGAAGAGAGTGCAGTTCCTGGCAGAGACGTTTTGGTCAAGATGGCGTAAGGAATTCTTGAATACACTCCAGACTCGACAGAAATGGCTCCACAAGAGACCAAATCTCAAGGAAGGTGACGTTGTCCTAATGACGGATATACAGACAAGGAGGAACGAATGGCCAATGGGAGTCATCACAAAGTCACTTCCCAGTAAAGATGGCTTGGTGAGGAAGGTAGAAATTAAGGTCAACCGGCAACAGGTGGTGACGACCCTGCTGAGACCCACTTCAGGAGTTGTTCTCCTCTTCTCTCCTGAAGATGAACATTTATAAATAGAGTATAGTGGCGTCTCTTCAACAGACACCAGGCGGGGAGTGTGTTGCAACTGCAGGAAAGTTGTGCTCCTTCAAGTTACACCCCCTCTGGTGGTACATTTTAGTACTTCAGGCTGTAGATTTTGTGCTTCCTGTTAGATTCGCAGAAGAAGACGTTAAACAGGAAGTGTGATCGTTAGTTGTTCTGATGAGGTTAGACACATGGCATGTATGAAGCCTGCACAACCTACTGCCATCCTGTCACATGTCTTCTTTTAGATGGCACCATCTGTAAGTTTTACAATGTTACAATGCTTAATGTTCATATCAGTTGATTATATGTTGGAGTTAAGTCTTTATT
This sequence comes from Chaunax sp. Z400, assembly GCA_037577475.1. Classification (NCBI taxonomy): domain Eukaryota; kingdom Metazoa; phylum Chordata; class Actinopteri; order Lophiiformes; family Chaunacidae; genus Chaunax; species Chaunax sp. Z400. The sequence goes on from CM075186.1 coordinate 27,487,822, forward strand.
TTGTGAAATGTACTTAGTTAATTTTGCATAGGAATGCAGCTAATTACAGCTAAGTTTTACCTTGGTTTGACAGTAGTGGAAAATCAGTTTATTTATCATCTACCTGAATGTTGTCCTAGTATATGGAAAGGAAAAATCTTGTGTTATATGTCAACTTACCAAATATCTGATGTCATATTATGTTTGTATTTTCAGTTTCACACTTTATCATATTAAAACCTGCCAACTACAACACTGGACTGTTCCTTGGAGTAAATAGTATGATTTAGAGTTTAGCTGGCTGTTGATCTCAACATACGCTCACAGAGAGCACGCTGAGGGAGAACAGAACATACTCATATTCGCAAAAATTAGTCAACCCCTTGAACCAGTCCATGAATTTGTTCAAAAAAGTGGTGTCTAGCATGTATTATATTAACACACATATCCAACTTTAAATGTATTATTATTTACATGTACATGTACATATACACATGTACTGTATAAGTGTTTACTATATCTGACAAGTCAGAATTTACATTTCTATTTGCACATCATTAAATCTATTACACATATATCCAAATAGCACACAGTATACATATATATGTTAGTATGTACATTTATTAAAGTTGCAGGTTCATCAGCTGCAGCAGCATTTCATCACCAGATTATTCTGACTAGTCAAGGCACAAAAAGAGCAGGTCTAGACCGACCCTTCTAAAAAGACCCAACAATCCACCATGAGCAAGCACTTGGCGACAGTGGCGAGGAAAAACTTCCTTTTTTAAAAAGGCAGAAACCTCGAGCAGATTCGAGACTCATGGTGGGCGGCACTCTGCTTTGACCGGTTGGGGTGGAAAAAAAAGATTGGGAGATAAATGAGGAGAGAAAGAGAGAGAGAGAGAAAGAGAGAAAGAGATGGGGAGATAGATGGGGAGAGAGAGTGAGATGCAATTTCAACTCTTATGTTCAATGTAACTTCAGAATAGTTATTCTTAAAAATAGTTGTTGTCACCGCAAGTCAAGCCAACTCCAGTATTAAAAGTATGCACCGATGGTTTTAACACACGTTACGTAAACTCTACACTGATTTTAAATTTAAATTTCAACTATTGATAGATTTGCTGCAACTTTGTAGTTATAACTCTGTAGTTAATACAGACTTTCAAATGTTGAATTTAAATGTACTGGTGTTGAATAAATGCTGTTGTATAGAAATTAAGTGTTTGGCCTTTTAAAGTCTAGAATCAAATACCAAACTAATGCGGCCCCTGAAAAGACCGCTAAGGATCTCCGTCTTCTGGACACAACATGTGCTGGTCCTGTCACCTTCTTCGTCCTACAGAGAGCTGAGAAGAAGCTCCAGAATGAACTGAAAAGAAAGACTGCAAAGCCTTAAGCACATGAATAAAACATTATTCTGTAATCTCCCATTTTTTGGAGTTAACTTTGGACTTTTTCAGCTCCATCATCAAAAATCTTCAGTCAACCCCTGAGCAGGACAAGACCAGAGCTCTACTCACACACTGCTGACTGCATGTTGTGAGTCCCTTATCGAGATGATGACATATCCCCCAAAACATTGTACTACAAATGCATCAGTGTATGCTATATCCTCCATTCATTTGGTTAGCTATATTTTTTTTCAAATCTGCGATTATAGCCCCCCCCATGCGGTGTGAGGAAATCACACAGACTAAATACACTGGGATAATGAGGGAATGACAAACGGGTGATGCAGGGAGGTGGAGACAATCAACAACAGGTGGAGACAATCAGACAATCGCACACTGGAGGGAAAATAAATTAAAGGGGAAAACACAATGAGGATACAAAGAAAAACTCACAAGAGACGGGGCTACAAAGTCAGAGGGACAGGGAACAAACCAGAACTGAAAAAAGAAGACTAAATCTGACACAGGGGTAATAAAAGGTCAAAACAGATCACAAGAAAAAGCAACAAGAAGTGTGAAGCAAAAACACAAGGCATGGAAATGATCTACAAAATAAAACAGGAAACAGAGGCACAAAATAATGACATAAACCTTTCAAACTAAAAGGAACCAAAAAACTAGGATGAGATCCATGACAGAGGAGTGCCACATAGAAAGTAATTCTCACAATGTATCTGTACCTGATCTCATAATCTGAGTCAAATCTAACTCTAGACTGATGGCCAAAACTTTACAATTTCAGGCCATGACCACATAAAATGATTACAAATCTATGACTGACTATATAGATCCCATAATAATTTTTACATATCAGGCTGGTTCAGGCAGAAATTTATATATATATATATATATATATATATATATATATATATATATATATATATATATATATATATATATATATATATATATATATTGTATAGCTTGCTTCTGGAAGAAAGGAGGTGGAGATCATGAGCATCCGGACAATTTAAAAAGGGAAAATCAAACTTTTTGACACCAATGACACTTAATACATGGTGTCCTCAGATGTGCGGCTGGAGGAATTTCCAGTGGACCTGGGTGTAATCCCTTCATATCTTACATTGTTTCTGTTGTATAAGGATGGATAAATTGTGAAAGTACACCTATGAAATATTTATTATTTATTTATTATTATTGTTTAATCGGGTTACAGAGTTCAGCGTTGACTTTAGCTCAGGTGCTTGTGAGTGAGCTGTGGTCAGAGGTCGGTAGATGGTCACGTCTGCCATCAGTCTTGTCAGTCTGTCTGCGTTTTACTGGAGGACAACCTTCATAATAGCTGGTGTCCACCTCACAGTGCTGACGCTTCCGGCTCTTCCTCTCCTCACTCCTGCTCTTTTGACTAAGAGCTGTTCCTGGACCCTGCCTCTCAGCCTCAGTGATACATACATCTGAGTATCCACCTAAATGATAATTAGCTGAGGCGCTTGTGATTGAGGTGTGGTAAGAGGCCGGTAGATGGTCACTTCTACCATTAGAATTGTCAGTCCTTCTGTGTTTTACTGGAGGACAACCTTCATAATAGTTGGTGTCCACCTCACAGTGCCGACGCTTCCGGCTCTTCCTCTCCTCACTCCTACTTTTAACACATGGGATAACCGTAGGTTGTGTAGACGCCTGACTAGGGATCCGTACATTAAGGCTCATGTGGCTGTCGTCCTGTGTTGTGTTCACATCACTGGACCTAGTGATACAAAATGAAGGGATGTTAGTGACAGAAAACATTTGAATGACCAATGTTTACTGAGCAAGAGTGGTCATTATTCAGGGTTCGTACAGCTTTAAGAGTAAAACTCAAACACTCTCCCATCATACCAGATCAATTTTCTTTCTGCAAGTTGTCCATTTGAAATATTAAAAGATTTTTCATATACATGAGTGATTGTGTCGATGCAACACCAGATTTAATTGAAAATAAGCATTTTTTTTCAAAGACAATATTCAAATTCAAGCATTTTCTTAACATTGAATCCATATTGGTAAAAAATTAAGCATTTTCTTACAAAGACTAGAAAATTTAAAAAACCAAAATATTTTTGAATGGTTTACTCACTTGGCATAGAAAAGGACATAGGCCCGTTGATGGAGAACAGTCTCGATGTCACTTTCTGCCACAGAGGAGTCATTCATTTTGTACCACTTTCCATTGCTTGCCTGGTAGACACAACAGAATCGCTGGCAGGTTAACATGTTTGTTCAACAGAATTGTCACTGTTTCACATCTTCCATTCAAAAAGTGGAAAAACACTTTTCTCCCATGTAAACACAGTAATAGCAATGTCCTGATAGATTAGAACAGTGGTCTGTAGAAGTACCATTACCTTTACATAGCAGTAGAAGTGTCCAGAATTGACGGAATTACCAGAGTGGACCATCACCGCATACAGAGAGTACCACATAGGCTGCGTATTGTAGTCCGACATGTAAGGTTGCATGTCCAGGTACTCAGGATATGTCACGTACTGAGGACCAAAAATCAGCTGATTAATATCAAATTGCAGTGAACTATTGCCTTAATAAAAGCACTAAATTGCAGGTGGCATCTTCTAACTCTATCAGGGTTCTGGATATTATGGTCTTCACATGCCATGGGTACCTTTGTAATCTTTGTTCCCACTAAGGCTGAAAAGCGCTTGAGTAGGAGGGTAACCACGTTGGAGCTCCTGTGGATGCTAAATGCCTTAGTAGCTGTTACCATCTTTTGACACCTAAGGGAAACAAATGTTTAGTATTAAGCAATCAGATAAATGAACAAATAAAACTCTAGCTCTTTATTGTCAACTTTACTAAATTGCTTTGTCTGTAAAACAACTTACTTGCTGCATCTGTAAGCGTTACCTCCACCCAGTTGTTCTGGCTTCACAAAGTCCTCCAGAGCGTTGCAGATACTCTGTGCTGTCTGCATAGAAAGAAAATCCATTCAAGTATTTTTATTAAGATCCTTGCAAATATCTGAATTTGTTGATTTTTTTGCACAAGATTAATTACCTCAATTTTGAGAGGAATGTCCAGAAAAGGCTCAAATGTGTTGGAAACTGCATTGCAGTTTAAGCACTTGACTGAAAAAGAAAAAACAGTAAGAAAATCAATTAAAAAACTAAAAGACAGTAACTTGGCGTCATGTGAAAGAAATACGACAAGAAAACAAATTAACACTAATGACTCACCGCTGGACCTTAAGTACCCTCCGAACACCTGGTGTATGAAGGTGGTTGCTTGTGATTCTCTGTCCAATCTGTAAAAAAGATAAATACGAAAATCTAAAACCAACCAGTAAGAACAATGGCATAACTGATTGGTTGATTTATTAATACAATCTATTTGAAACTTGAAGTTCCTCAAATCCCTTTTTAAAAGTCCCCTCAGAACCACAATGGTCCTCCCAGCATATCTATTAAACATGCAAGACTTTGTGTCTGTAACCTACTTGGCAATGGCTCCACATTCTGTGTATAGCTTTTATGCAAAGTTTAGACTGGAGGACCTTAGCAGACTGTGCAAATGATCAGCACAATTCAGAATATATCAAATATTCTACCCAGTCAGTGACTTATAATAATACTTACAGGAATCCACTTAAACAGGACATCTGCAAAGCATTCAGTGTGGACTGCAAAAACTCGTGAGCGTCCTCCTGGTATCCGAAACTGAACTGCCTTCCAATGTCTGTGTCAGAAAAAAAGAAACAGATCACAAAATAGTAAGATTTACAAGACGTTGAATAATTTGTTAACACTTAGGCATAGATGTTCAGTTAAAAGTTGTTTTAAAAGCAGACTACAAACCCCCACCAGAAAGTTTCCCTCTAATATTAAAAGGGTAAACAGCAACACAGTGCCCCCTGTCATTCAATTCAGGTAAACATTTTGTAAAAAAGGAATAATTTAAGTGTTTTAGAAGTAGACACTTACTTGGGAGCTCAAGGAGTACATTGGCTGGGCAAATGACAGTCCCAGAATTGCAGAAAACTTGAATTATGTGCATTTCCATGATGCACATCATACAAGATTCTGGGTCGAGACCTGTTGCAGGGAAGGGAGGAGAAAACACTAATGAGAATGACATGAATCAGGCAAGACAGCAGCTCATAGATCTTGACAAAGTGACCAAGATTGAGGTGATATTTATTGCATGACTGTACAATTGCACCAGAACATTGTCGGTGGAAAACACCAAACTTGAACTTACATGTAGCGGAATGCTCCCCTGTCACCATGTAATTTGCAAACGGAGCAGTGTATGTCAGACACTGCAGGGCTGAGTTCACAAAGCAAGTGTTTCCGACGTTGTCCAGTCCTGCACCAACACACTTAACATGAGTCCACTTCATATTGATGTTCTCTGGCGGGAACAAGACGATTAGAGGCAAGTCAATGCCATCATTGCCTGTCACTGCAAAGACAAGAGTCAACATCGTCATTACCAACATTAGATTAAATGTATTTGTCAGAACAAGAACCTCATCGTTTATGTACAGTACCAGTCAAAAGTTTGGACACAGTTTCCCATTCAAGTGGATGGGAAGGTGTGTCCAAACATTTGACTGGTACTGTATATATAGCACATTGTCTATGGAAATACATACTTGGATCTCCTGTGTAGCCACAGTTTCCATCCATTGTCAGGTCTCCACTGGTGTAGGGAGATTGATTCGTTCCGACTGAGTCTGCTGAAGATCGGTTATTCATTGTCTGAAAGTTCTGAAAAAACAGATTTTAAAAGTCAAAGTTTGCATTTTTCATCTTTGTTCTTGACGTGTGTGTGTGTGTGTGTGTGTGTGTGTGTGTGTGTGTGTGTGTGTGTGTGTGTGTGTGTGTGTGTGTGTGTGTGTGTTTGTGGCATGCAGATTGCATTTAAATTAATTTAGCAGATAACTTCTGTAACAAACTTCTATAAGTTCTTCTTTTTACTGTATTTATTGTTTCGCAATTATTTTGTTGTAATATAATGTAATATTTTACACTATTGTATTTTTTGTAATTTTAAGAAGTCATCAGTATCACAAGCTGCCAATGCTCACTTGTTATTGCATATTTATCTTGTTTCAGTGTATCAAATGTATCAATTAACAAATATTATTAACAAAGTAATAACAAATATTCTGTTATCACATTTTTCATTCTAATTGTTTCAAGATCAAAAACTCACTAGAGAAAATGTCAGACGACTATTCGTTGTGGCTGGAAAATCTAGAATACTAGTCTAATGTGCAGATTTATTGATAGGAGTTGTGTCCTTCTGGTGCCACATCAAAGGCAAAATTGTAACGAAGCGGTGCAAAAAACAAACAAACATCAAAGCCATGCTTGGATATTGCCAGAAAACCGAGCGCTATGGAAACAATCCAGCCTACCAGGCACATGCACACATACGCATCAAAGCGGGCTTGAGCACCTGCCCTTTTTCTTCCTCGAGAGAAAGTGCCCTTTTTCTGGGGTGCTTTTTTAAAAATTTAAATAAATGAATACACTGTGTATATAATATATTCTTGTTTGCGCACAGCTTTCCTGTCAAACAAATGTATTGTATTGAATAAAAAATCTAAATATCAGGTCGGGAGATTAGACTTTGTTGCGTCCGATGCCCTCTCTACCCTCCCTCCCTCCACGTCTCCTGCACAGCGGTGAGCACACAGTCAGGATTATCTTGGCTTGTGTGGAGGTGAGTGGTGATGTACAAAGGACTAAGCTACCAGTGCCTCAAGTGTACAGCTAATTAGCCAAAAGACAAAAACAAATATAGTTAACTTGTGTCTTGCTAACTTACATGCATGAGCAACTAGCTAATGTAATAAGTTAGCTAAGGTTTAGCAAAGGCAGTTTATCATGGGCATACAGGCTAATGTACTGTACTTAAGGGGAGATTTCCAAATGAAAGTAATACAGAAATGTTTGTATATAATATTGTTATAAAATTTGCCACATTGATATGCAAATTAGGCGTTAACAAATTAAAAAACTAAAACATATTGTCACGGCACACGTTTTCTGATGAGGAGTTGATTGGCTCTTAGGCTAGGGGGGTGGGCTTACCTAGTGAAAGAAACCTGTGTGATATATAAAGGGGAGGAGAAAACCAGGTGTGTGGCCCCTAGCAAACAAGGAAGAGGTTAGTTAGTTAGTGTATAAGGATCCCCATTAGCTGCAGCAAATGCTGCCGCTATTCTTACTGGGGTCCAGTAGGTGGCGCTATGACTATAGCTAAATTTTGTAATTTGAATGTCTTTAGGGTGGGACTCTTAACCAGCATGTGAAGTTTTGTACTGATTGGACCTTAGACAAAGAAGTTATGACTGGCCACGCCCACACCGTTCAACGAAAACTCAGGATTTGAGCGACTTTTCATCCTCATGGGGTTTAGGTAGTTCTGACCAAATTTGACATTGATTGGGTAAAATCTCTAGGAGGAGTTCATTCAAATACAAAGTGTATGATTTTCCAAAAATGGCAAAACATGGCCTCAAAAATCAAAATGGCTGACTTCCTGTTTGTTTGAAGGCATTGGTCTGAGAGACTTTTTTGTCTGTCTCGGTCAGTTAGATTTGTGTACCAGGTTTCGTACATATACGTTAAACCGAAGGCAGGGGCTTGACTTTAGGGGGCGCTAGCGAGCAATTTTGCCACGCCCATTTCCAATCACCACGTCACACGTAAATTTCACACCAAACTAATTTTTCTGCCAACTTTCATGAGTTTTTGAGTATGGGCAAGTCCCCAAAAAGGCGATTCATTTGGCAGAAGAATAATAATTCCTTGCAGAACAATAGGGTCCTCGCACACTTCGTGCTCGGGCTCTAATAAAAACCCCTTGCAGAACAATAAGGTCCTCGCTCACTTCGTTCTCGGGCCATAATAAAAACCCCTTGCAGAACAATAAGGTCCTCGCTCACTTCGTGCTCGGGCCCTAATAAAAACCCCTTGCAGAACAATAGGGTCCTCGCACACTTCGTGCTCAGGCCCTAATAAGACGGGAAGGAACACAGAACGAGGGTAATGAAATGAGAACAAGGAGGGGAGTAGATGAAAGAGGGTGAACAAAAGGAGGAGGAAAAGAGGGAAGATGGGGATGACCTCACCAGCCACTCAGCGGAGACCAGTGTCATAGAAACTACATCCATACTGGACAATTCTGCACCTCACAGTTTACGTCTACTGACAATTTTGAGTGCTGAAAGCAGAGTGTCCATTAGAGCTGGACTATAAGGTTATAGGTTGGGGAAGTGGATAGATGTCAGTACAGATCAGGAATGTAACTGTGGTCCGTCTCCAGTCCTTAACCATATGTCTATGACAGATTATAGAATTCATTCATACGACTTCATTTGTGTTTGTGTCCACCTGGTAAATGTACAATAAGTCCAATATTCACTCTCTGTGTTTTTCATGCTCACCAGATATTGATTATTCTCTGCTGCGTCATCTCTATGAGCACATTGAATTGATCCATTGTTCATATAAAATTGATAAGAAATTGCATCACCGCCGTAATGTCTGGATTTATGCTTGATTCAGTTTACATTTGGTAAAGAGGAAAAGAGAGATAGACTTGCAACATGTGTGGCATAAAGTCTAATGTCTGTATTGTGTTTTCTGTTTTGGAGAGGTTAGATTTTTGCACAAACCAGTGAGTGAACTACATTTCCTGTTAATGTCATATGCAGTCAACACACCCTGCAGTCAATAACAGGTAATATTTTTCACATTTTCTTTCTCAATTAAAGAAATTTAATTTAATAGAAACAACTTTGGAGTTCTGTAAATCAGCAGTGCATTTTTTAACATATGCATTCTGATGTAGCTCTTTTTTAAATTTAATTAGCACCAGTGCTAGAGCCAATGGTGGATAACACACTACTTCAAAGTCCAACAGAACCTAGCAGGATTTGTTTTCCAGATTTTTTGTCTTATTCAAGTTAGTATTTTTTTCCCAGTCCACAGTAGCCAATGCTTTGCAAGATTTCTTTTTTTTTGTAATCTTACCTGCATGGAAGTATTTTCTCTAGCTCTTATCTGCCTCATTCAGCGAGGTCTCTCTCTCTCTCACACACCCCTGATCTTTGATTTCATTACATATTCAGTTGTTATTTCGAATAAAGCTTTCACACTGTAGTGTTTAAACATTTTATGTGAGACTTTTGTGTGTGTGTCAGATTGTCTTTATCTCACACACACACACACACAGTTTGTCACGAAAACAGGCATTCACACTACAATCTCTGTATTTATACTACATTGACGTTATCACTCACCACGCTCATTTAATCTAAGTCACGTTGATTCTTTTATCAGTTGCAGCCGGTCTGGATGAAGCAGCCTCTGTCATGGTGACATGTTTCGTCTCCTGTCCACAAGTTTCAGCATTTCTCCAGGTGTGTTTTGCTGTATAAAATTGTTTGTCAATCAATGACTTTTGTTTCTGTTCCACCACATTATATGCAGTGAAAGACAACTGACCTCCTCTTTCATGTAGAACATTAGGGAATTTCCTCACACGGTGTTTGGCCATAATTCTTGTTAGTAAATGTCAGATATTCATGTCGACATCTTCACGACAAAACAAGGAAGTGAGTTTGGTGACGTAGAAGTATGGCTGAACGTGTGAGATTGCTATGATTGGTGAAACTCACGGGACGGTGAGAAGTGTCCATCATTCCACACTCATGGCTCGTTTTGAGTGTACCATCCAGGTACTTATAGTATACTGCATTTTGGCTTACTTAGTAGTGTGAACGCACTTATACACTCAAACTGTGTGCAAGTATGTGATTTGGAATACAGTAGCAGACACACATTATGTCATGCTCACACAGGAAAGTCAGCATTCAACAACAAGAATGTCAAACTGACTCACTTTTTAATAGAAGTGCTGTTAAACTGTTAACACTGACCAAATAGTCAGAGACACTCTTACTGTTTAAACTGCTGTTAATGAAAGAGAAAATGTCCTGAGATGTTTGATGGCATTTTCTCTATCTTATCATATTTTCTTAAATTTACCTTTTTTAGGGACGTGCATACAACATAATACCCAAGTGATTCATATCAGAATGTAATGCACAACCTTAGACATCGCTCCCATGTTCCCCAGACAAATGTATGAAAAGATAGCTTGACCCAAAATCTGCTAAGTTAAACTCCGATATCTCTAGTGAAAACACACCTTTACTCATATTGATCAACCAAAGTCTACAGTTCACAGAGGTGGAATTATATATAAAATAGTACATAAATGTGTGATAACAAAATGGCATTTTGTAAAATTCCTTCACAATATCATGTGAGTACAAATGCTCTCTGTAACTCTACCTTCACCAAATATTAGAGGGACCGAAAGAAAAATGGATTCATATCACATATGAAGCTTCAAGGTCTGTGTGCAAAATAAAAATGAATCAAATATTTATTATGTATAAATAAGAAGTCCACCATTCTGAGCACGAGGAGGCAGATGATGAGCGTTTCAAGCTCTCGTCTCTGCGTCTCTCACAGGTTCCTGTGAGTCACGTATCCATGGAGGAGTAGTCCGGTATTAAGAGTTTGATCACATGCAATGTGTATCAGAACATACAGGAGGTCATTGTTTTGAACCAGGTTCATTCATATGAATGTAAAACTTCAGACATTTGATATAGTGAAGTTATGGAGACACATAAAATATTCTTATTAATCTAGAAGGTGGTGATTAACTGATAAAGCCATTCCAGAAATACCATAACAGAGCCACTAGCCATGTTCAGGGTCATAAGAGCAACCAGCATGCAGTGGGTTGGAGGAAACACTCCAGGGTAGGAGGTCAAATCCAGCACCTTCTTTCTGCTAAACAACAGCGCTAACCGTTGACCCATCATGCTGCCTTGTCTTAAGATCTGCCTTTTCTATCAGCCTTCAACATAGAAGATTTCATGTAAGAAAACTCCACATCTTTGCTCTTTGTTGCACATTCATTGAAGACTGTGTGTTATCATTTTCTTCCTGTACACTGATATTTTAGCACATTGTTACATATCTGCACACAGAGTCTTGCTCATAGCATTTCAATGAAATTTCAATGAAATTTCAAACCAGTTAAACACAAACATTGGCTGCAACATCAATTCCATAAAATATTTCTGTTCCTGCCAGTTTCACTTTATCCACATGGGAACAGTTCAGGTCCACATTTAAGTAAAATAACCTGATGGAGGCCCTACACGTCTCAGCAGAGGTTAGCTTAGCTTCTATTTTCACATGGATAACATTTTAAAAAGTGGATGAACCGGACATATGCAGTACAACTACCTCCCTGAAATGTGTTCCTGACATCTCATCTGCTGAATTATTAGCATTAAAGTACTGTCTGCACTCCGTGGTCTTTAAAGGGGACACTGCAACCATTCAGTCTGTTCTGTTCTGTTCATCATGAAGTGACACAGAGACATTGGACTATCTGTTAGAACCAGCGTTATGCACTTCTAGATAGAAAAACAGCAAAGGTAAGACATCATTTCTGTTTGTGTCTTTAAGAAATGAAGTTTATTTGTTTGCTATTCTTTGCCTACTGGTTCGGCAGGTTTTGGTCGTGTGATACGACTTATATTGTTGGAATCTTTAGAGTCTCAGCTTTCATATGACATATAGTTTGTATTATTAGGCCGAAGTGGCGTACATGGCCAGCGCCGGCGTGTCACGTATGCATAGTTAGTGTGGTCCTACTATGAGCTTAATCAGTTGCTGTTTGTAGGGATTGTGTTTTATTTTGGTAAATTTAGTTTTCATGGGCTTTTAGCCAAGTTTCTTCCCATTAAGTGGTTATGCTACATTTATATGTTGCTAAATGGTTAGCGCGCCCTTATACAGTATTGTTGTTCTGAGAGCGCTCGACCTGTGGAGGTTATTAAGATACTCATATTCGCAAAAATTAGTCAACCCCTTGAACCAGTCCATGAATTTGTTCAAAAAAGTGGTGTCTAGCATGTATATTAACACACATATCCAACTTTAAATGTATTATTATTTACATGTATATGTACATATACACATGTACTGTATAAGTGTTTACTATATCTGACAAGTCAGAATTTACATTTCTATTTGCACATCATTAAATCTATTACACATATATCCCAATAGCACACAGTATACATATATATGTTAGTATGTACATTTATTAAAGTTGCAGGTTCATCAGCTGCAGCAGCATTTCATCACCAGATTATTCTGACTAGTCAAGGCACAAAAAGAGCAGGTCTAGACCGACCCTTCTAAAAAGACCCAACAATCCACCATGAGCAAGCACTTGGCGACAGTGGCGAGGAAAAACTTCCTTTTCAAAAGGCAGAAACCTCGAGCAGATTCGAGGCTCATGGTGGGCGGCACTCTGCTTTGACCGGTTGGAGTGGAAAAAAAAGATTGGGAGATAAATGAGGAGAGAAAGAGAGAGAGAGAGAAAGAGAGAAAGAGATGGGGAGATAGATGGGGAGAGAGAGTGAGATGCAATTTCAACTCTTATGTTCAATGTAACTTCAGAATAGTTATTCTTAAAAATAGTTGGTGTTGTCACCGCAAGTCAAGCCAACTCCAGTATTAAAAATATACACCGATGGTTTTAACACACGTTATGTAAACTCTACACTGATTTTAAATTTAAATTTCAACTATTGATAGATTTGCTGCAACTTTGTAGTTATAACTCTGTAATTAATACAGACTTTCAAATGTTGAATTTAAATGTACTGGTGTTGAATAAATGCTGCTGTATAGAAATTAAGTGTTTGGCCTTTTAAAGTCTAGAATCAAATACCAAACTAATGCGGCCCCTGAAAAGACCGCTAAGGAGCTCCGTCTTCTGGACACAACATGTGCTGGTCCTGTCTGTCACCTTCTTCGTCCTACAGAGAGCTGAGAAGAAGCTCCAGAATGAACTGAAAAGAAAGACTGCAAAGCCTTAAGCACATGAATAAAACATTATTCTGTAATCTCCCATTTTTTGGAGTTAACTTTGGACTTTTTCAGCTCCATCATCAAAAATCTTCAGTCAACCCCTGAGCAGGACAAGACCAGAGCTCTACTCACACACTGCTGACTGCATGTTGTGAGTCCCTTATCGAGATGATGACATATCCCTCAAAACATTGTACTACAAATGCATCAGTGTATGCTATATCCTCCATTCATTTGGTTAGCTATATTTTTTTTCAAATCTGCGATTATAGCGCCCCCCATGCGGTGTGAGGAAATCACACAGACTAAATACACTGGGATAATGAGGGAATGACAAACAGGTGACACAGGGAGGTGGAGACAATCAACAACAGGTGGAGACAATCAGACAATCGCACACTGGAGGGAAAATAAATTAAAGGGGAAAACACAATGAGGATACAAAGAAAAACTCACAAGAGACAGGGCTACAAAGTCACAGAGGGACAGGGAACAAACCAGAACTGAAAAAGAAGACTAAATCTGACACAGGGGTAATAAAAGGTCAAAACAGATCACAAGAAAAAGCAACAAGAAGTGTGAAGCAAAAACACAAGGCATGGAAATTATCTACAAAATAAAACAGGAAACAGAGGCACAAAATAATGACATAACCCTTTCAAACTAAAAGGAACCAAAAAACTAGGATGAGATCCATGACAGAGGAGTGCCACATAGAAAGTAATTCTCACAATGTATCTGTACCTGATCTCATAATCTGAGTCAAATCTAACTCTAGACTGATGGCCAAAACTTTACAATTTCAGGGCATGACCACATAAAATGATTACAAATCTATGACTGACTATATATATCCCATAATAATTTTTACATATCAGGCTGGTTCAGGCAGAAATTTATATATATATATATATATATATATATATATATATATATATATATATATATATATTGTATAGCTTGCTTCTGGAAGAAAGGAGGTGGAGATCATGAGCATCCGGACAATTTAAAAAGGGAAAATCAAACTTTTTGACACCAATGACACTTAATACATGGTGTCCTCAGATGTGCGGCTGGAGGAATTTCCAGTGGACCTGGGTGTAATCCCTTCATATCTTACATTGTTTCTATTATATAAGGATGGATAAATTGTGAAAGTACACCTATGAAATATTTATTATTTATTTATTATTATTGTTTAATCAGGTTACAGAGTTCAGCGTTGACAGTTAGCTCAGGTGCTTGTGAGTGAGCTGTGGTCAGAGGTCGGTAGATGATCACGTCTGCCATCAGTCTTGTCAGTCTGTCTGCGTTTTACTGGAGGACAACCTTCATAATAGTTGGTGTCCACCTCACAGTGCTGACGCTTCCGGCTCTTCCTCTCCTCACTCCTGCTCTTTTGGCTAAGAGCTGTTCCTGGACCCTGCCTCTCAGCCTCAGTGATACATACATCTGAGTATCCACCTAAATGATAATTAGCTGAGGCGCTTGTGATTGAGGTGTGGTAAGAGGCCGGTAGATGGTCACTTCTACCATTAGAATTGTCAGTCCTTCTGTGTTTTACTGGAGGACAACCTTCATAATAGTTGGTGTCCACCTCACAGTGCCGACGCTTCCGGCTCTTCCTCTCCTCACTCCTACTTTTAACACATGGGATAACCGTAGGTTGTGTAGACGCCTGACTAGGGATCCCTACATTAAGGCTCATGTGGCTGTCGTCCTGTGTTGTGTTCACATCACTGGACCTAGTGATACAAAATGAAGGGGTGTTAGTGACAGAAAACATTTGAATGACCAATGTTTACTGAGCAAGAGTGGTCATTATTCAGGGTTCGTACAGCTTTAAGAGTAAAACTCAAACACTCTCCCATCATACCAGATCAATTTTCTTTCTGCAAGTTGTCCATTTGAAATATTAAAAGATTTTTCATATACATGAGTGATTGTGTCGATGCAACACCAGATTTAATTGAAAATAAGCATTTTTTTCAAAGACAATATTCAAATTCAAGCATTTTCTTAACATTGAATCCATATTGGTAAAAAATTAAGCATTTTCTTACAAAGACTAGAAAATTTAAAAAACCAAAATATTTTTGAATGGTTTACTCACTTGGCATAGAAAAGGACATAGGCCCGTTGATGGAGAACAGTCTTGATGTCACTTTCTGCCACAGAGGAGTCATTCATTTTGTACCACTTTCCATTGCTTGCCTGGGAGACACAACAGAATCGCTGGCAGGTTAACATGTTTGTTCAACAGAATTGTCACTGTTTCACATCTTCCATTCAAAAAGTGGAAAAACACTTTTCTCCCATGTAAACACAGTAATAGCAATGTCCTGATAGATTAGAACAGTGGTCTGTAGAAGTACCATTACCTTTACATAGCAGTAGAAGTGTCCAGAATTGACGGAATTACCAGAGTGGACCATCACCGCATACAGAGAGTACCACATAGGCTGCGTATTGTAGTCCGACATGTAAGGTTGCATGTCCAGGTACTCAGGATATGTCACGTACTGAGGACCAAAAATCAGCTGATTAATATCAAATTGCAGTGAACTATTGCCTTAATAAAAGCACTAAATTGCAGGTGGCATCTTCTAACTCTATCAGGGTTCTGGATATTATGGTCTTCACATGCCATGGGTACCTTTGTAATCTTTGTTCCCACTAAGGCTGAAAAGCGCTTGAGTAGGAGGGTAACCACGTTGGAGCTCCTGTGGATGCTAAATGCCTTAGTAGCTGTTACCATCTTTTGACACCTAAGGGAAACAAATGTTTAGTATTAAGCAATCAGATAAATGAACAAATAAAACTCTAGCTCTTTATTGTCAACTTTACTAAATTGCTTTGTCTGTAAAACAACTTACTTGCTGCATCTGTAAGCGTTACCTCCACCCAGTTGTTCTGGCTTCACAAAGTCCTCCAGAGCGTTGCAGATACTCTGTGCTGTCTGCATAGAAAGAAAATCCATTCAAGTATTTTTATTAAGATCCTTGCAAATATCTGAATTTGTTGATTTTTTTGCACAAGATTAATTACCTCAATTTTGAGAGGAATGTCCAGAAAAGGCTCAAATGTGTTGGAAACTGCATTGCAGTTTAAGCACTTGACTGAAAAAGAAAAAACAGTAAGAAAATCAATTAAAAAACTAAAAGACAGTAACTTGGCGTCATGTGAAAGAAATACGACAAGAAAACAAATTAACACTAATGACTCACCGCTAGACCTTAAGTACCCTCCGAACACCTGGTGTATGAAGGTGGTTGCTTGTGATTCTCTGTCCAATCTGTAAAAAAGATAAATACGAAAATGTAAAACCAACCAGTAAGAACAATGGCATAACTGATTGGTTGATTTATTAATACAATCTATTTGAAACTTGAAGTTCCTCAAATCCCTTTTTAAAAGTCCCCTCAGAACCACAATGGTCCTCCCAGCATATCTATTAAACATGCAAGACTTTGTGTCTGTAACCTACTTGGCAATGGCTCCACATTCTGTGTATAGCTTTTATGCAAAGTTTAGACTGGAGGACCTTAGCAGACTGTGCAAATGATCAGCACAATTCAGAATATATCAAATATTCTACCCAGTCAGTGACTTATAATAATACTTACAGGAATCCACTTAAACAGGACATCTGCAAAGCATTCAGTGTGGACTGCAAAAACTCGTGAGCGTCCTCCTGGTATCCGAAACTGAACTGCCTTCCAATGTCTGTGTCAGAAAAAAAGAAACAGATCACAAAATAGTAAGATTTACAAGACGTTGAATAATTTGTTAACACTTAGGCATAGATGTTCAGTTAAAAGTTGTTTTAAAAGCAGACTACAAACCCCCACCAGAAAGTTTCCCTCTAATATTAAAAGGGTAAACAGCAACACAGTGCCCCCTGTCATTCAATTCAGGTAAACATTTTGTAAAAAAGGAATAATTTAAGTGTTTTAGAAGTAGACACTTACTTGGGAGCTCAAGGAGTACATTGGCTGGGCAAATGACAGTCCCAGAATTGCAGAAAACTTGAATTATGTGCATTTCCATGATGCACATCATACAAGATTCTGGGTCGAGACCTGTTGCAGGGAAGGGAGGAGAAAACACTAATGAGAATGACATGAATCAGGCAAGACAGCAGCTCATAGATCTTGACAAAGTGACCAAGATTGAGGTGATATTTATTGCATGACTGTACAATTGCACCAGAACATTGTCGGTGGAAAACACCAAACTTGAACTTACATGTAGCGGAATGCTCCCCTGTCACCATGTAATTTGCAAACGGAGCAGTGTATGTCAGACACTGCAGGGCTGAGTTCACAAAGCAAGTGTTTCCGACGTTGTCCAGTCCTGCACCAACACACTTAACATGAGTCCACTTCATATTGATGTTCTCTGGCGGGAACAAGACGATTAGAGGCAAGTCAATGCCATCATTGCCTGTCACTGCAAAGACAAGAGTCAACATCGTCATTACCAACATTAGATTAAATGCATTTGTCAGAACAACAACCTTATCGTTTATGTACAGTACCAGTCAAAAGTTTGGACACAGTTTCCCATTCAAGTGGATGGGAAGGTGTGTCCAAACATTTGACTGGTACTGTATATATAGCACATTGTCTATGGAAATACATACTTGTATCTCCTGTGTAGCCACAGTTTCCATCCATTGTCAGGTCTCCACTGGTGTAGGGAGATTGATTCGTTCCGACTGAGTCTGCTGAAGATCGGTTATTCATTGTTTGAAAGTTCTGAAAAAACAGATTTTAAAAGTCAAAGTTTGCATTTTTCATCTTTGTTCTTGACGTGTGTGTGTGTGTGTGTGTGTGTGTGTGTGTGTGTGTGTGTGTGTGTGTGTGTGTGTGTGTGTGTGTGTTTGTTTGTGGCATGCAGATTGCATTTAAATTAATTTAGCAGATAACTTCTGTAACAAACTTCTATAAGTTCTTCTTTTTACTGTATTTATTGTTTCGCAATTATTTTGTTGTAATGTAATGTAATATTTTACACTATTGTATTTTTTGTAATTTTAAGAAGTCATCAGTATCACAAGCTGCCAATGCTCACTTGTTATTGCATATTTATCTTGTTTCAGTGTATCAAATGTATTATTTAACAAATATTATTAACAAAGTAATAACAAATATTCTGTTATCACATTTTTCATTCTAATTGTTTCAAGATCAAAAACTCACTAGAGAAAATGTCAGACGACTATTCGTTGTGGCTGGAAAATCTAGAATACTAGTCTAATGTGCAGATTTATTGATAGGAGTTGTGTCCTTCTGGTGCCACATGAAAGGCAAAATTGTAACGAAGCGGTGCAAAAAACAAACAAACATCAAAGCCATGCTTGGATATTGCCAGAAAACCGAGCGCTATGGAAACAATCCAGCCTACCAGGCACATGCACACATACGCATCAAAGCGGGCTTGAGCACCTGCCCTTTTTCTTCCTCGAGAGAAAGTGCCCTTTTTCTGGGGTGCTTTTTTAAAAATTTAAATAAATGAATACACTGTGTATATAATATATTCTTGTTTGCGCACAGCTTTCCTGTCAAACAAATGTATTGTATTGAATAAAAAATCTAAATATCAGGTCGGGAGATTAGACTTTGTTGCGTCCGATGCCCTCTCTACCCTCCCTCCCTCCACGTCTCCTGCACAGCGGTGAGCACACAGTCAGGATTATCTTGGCTTGTGTGGAGGTGAGTGGTGATGTACAAAGGACTAAGCTACCAGTGCCTCAAGTGTACAGCTAATTAGCCAAAAGACAAAAACAAATATAGTTAACTTGTGTCTTGCTAACTTACATGCATGAGCAACTAGCTAATGTAATAAGTTAGCTAAGGTTTAGCAAAGGCAGTTTATCATGGGCATACAGGCTAATGTACTGTACTTAAGGGGAGATTTCCAAATGAAAGTAATACAGAAATGTTTGTATATAATATTGTTATAAAATTTGCCACATTGATATGCAAATTAGGCGTTAACAAATTAAAAAACTAAAACATATTGTCACGGCACACGTTTTCTGATGAGGAGTTGATTGGCTCTTAGGCTAGGGGGGTGGGCTTACCTAGTGAAAGAAACCTGTGTGATATATAAAGGGGAGGAGAAAACCAGGTGTGTGGCCCCTAGCAAACAAGGAAGAGGTTAGTTAGTTAGTGTATAAGGATCCCCATTAGCTGCAGCAAATGCTGCCGCTATTCTTACTGGGGTCCAGTAGGTGGCGCTATGACTATAGCTAAATTTTGTAATTTGAATGTCTTTAGGGTGGGACTCTTAACCAGCATGTGAAGTTTTGTACTGATTGGACCTTAGACAAAGAAGTTATGACTGGCCACGCCCACACCGTTCAACGAAAACTCAGGATTTGAGCGACTTTTCATCCTCATGGGGTTTAGGTAGTTCTGACCAAATTTGACATTGATTGGGTAAAATCTCTAGGAGGAGTTCATTCAAATACAAAGTGTATGATTTTCCAAAAATGGCAAAACATGGCCTCAAAAATCAAAATGGCTGACTTCCTGTTTGTTTGAAGGCATTGGTCTGAGAGACTTTTTTGTCTGTCTCGGTCAGTTAGATTTGTGTACCAGGTTTCGTACATATACGTTAAACCGAAGGCAGGGGCTTGACTTTAGGGGGCGCTAGCGAGCAATTTTGCCACGCCCATTTCCAATCACCACGTCACACGTAAATTTCACACCAAACTAATTTTTCTGCCAACTTTCATGAGTTTTTGAGTATGGGCAAGTCCCCAAAAAGGCGATTCATTTGGCAGAAGAATAATAATTCCTTGCAGAACAATAGGGTCCTCGCACACTTCGTGCTCGGGCTCTAATAAAAACCCCTTGCAGAACAATAAGGTCCTCGCTCACTTCGTTCTCGGGCCATAATAAAAACCCCTTGCAGAACAATAAGGTCCTCGCTCACTTCGTGCTCGGGCCCTAATAAAAACCCCTTGCAGAACAATAGGGTCCTCGCACACTTCGTGCTCAGGCCCTAATAAGACGGGAAGGAACACAGAACGAGGGTAATGAAATGAGAACAAGGAGGGGAGTAGATGAAAGAGGGTGAACAAAAGGAGGAGGAAAAGAGGGAAGATGGGGATGACCTCACCAGCCACTCAGCGGAGACCAGTGTCATAGAAACTACATCCATACTGGACAATTCTGCACCTCACAGTTTACGTCTACTGACAATTTTGAGTGCTGAAAGCAGTGTCCATTAGAGCTGGACTATAAGGTTATAGGTTGGGGAAGTGGATAGATGTCAGTACAGATCAGGAATGTAACTGTGGTCCGTCTCTGGTCCTTAACCATATGTCTATGACAGATTATAGAAAACAGCCTCTTATTGGATGAGCTACCTGTGCAGCCACATCTGCAGGACTTCATTTGTGTTTGTGTCCACCTGGTAAATGTACAATAAGTCCAATATTCACTCTCTGTGTTTTTCATGCTCACCAGATATTGATTATTCTCTGCTGCTTCATCTCTATGAGCACATTGAATTGATCCATTGTTGATATAAAATTGATAAGAAATTGCATCACCGCCGTAATGTCTGGATTTATGCTTGATTCAGTTAACATTTGGTAAAGAGGAAAAGAGAGATAGACTTGCAACATGTGTGGCATAAAGTCTAATGTCTGTATTGTGTTTTCTGTTTTGGAGAGGTTAGATTTTTGCACAAACCAGTGAGTGAACTACATTTCCTGTTAATGTCATATGCAGTCAACACACCCTGCAGTCAATAACAGGTAATATCTTTCACATTTTCTTTCTCAATTAAAGAAATTTAATTTAATAGAAACAACCTTGGAGTTCTGTAAATCAGCAGTGCATTTTTTAACATATGCATTCTGATGTAGCTCTTTTTTAAATTTAATTAGCACCAGTGCTAGAGCCAATGGTGGATAACACACTACTTCAAAGTCCAACAGAACCTAGCAGGATTTGTTTTCCAGATGTTTTGTCTTATTCAAGTTAGTATTTTTTTTCCAGTCCACAGTAGCCAATGCTTTACAAGATTTTTTTTTTAATCTTACCTGCATGGAAGTATTTTCTCTAGCTCTTATCTGCCTCATTCAGCGAGGTCTCTCTCTCTCACACACCCCTGATCTTTGATTTCATTACATATTCAGTTGTTATTTTGAATAAAGCTTTCACACTGTAGTGTTTAAACATTTTATGTGAGACTTTTGTGTGTGTGTCAGATTGTCTTTATCTCACACACACACACAGTTTGTCATGAAAACAGGCATTCACACTACAATCTCTGTATTTATACTACATTGACGTTATCACTCACCACGCTCATTTAATCTAAGTCACGTTGATTCTTTTATCAGTTGCAGCCGGTCTGGATGAAGCAGCCTCTGTCATGGTGACATGTTTCGTCTCTTGTCCACGAGTTTCAGCATTTCTCCAGGTGTGTTTTGCTGTATAAAATTGTTTGTCAATCAATGACTTTTGTTTCTGTTCCACCACATTATATGCAGTGAAAGACAATTAACCTCCTCTTTCATGTAGAACAATAGGGAATTTCCTCACACGGTGTTTGGCCATAATTCTTGTTAGTAAACGTCAGATATTCATGTCGACATCTTCACGACAAAACAAGGAAGTGAGTTTGGTGACGTACAAGTATGGCTGAACGTGTGAGATTGCTATGATTGGTGAAACTCACGGGACGGTGAGAAGTGTCCATCATTCCACACTCATGGCTCGTTTTGAGTGTACCATCCAGGTACTTATAGTATACTGCATTTTGGCATACTTAGTAGTGTGAACGCACTTATACACTCAAACTGTGTGCAAGTATGTGATGTGGGATACAGTCGCAGACACACATTATGTCATGCTTACACAGGAAAGTCAGCATTCAACAACAAGAATGTCAAACTGACTCACTTTTTAATAGAAGTGCTGTTAAACTGTTAACACTGACCAAATAGTCAGAGACACTCTTACTGTTTAAACTGCTGTTAATGAAAGAGAAAATGTCCTGAGATGTTTGATGGCATTTTCTCTATCTTATCATATTTTCTTAAATTTACCTTTTTTAGGGACGTGCATACAACATAATACCCAAGTGATTCATATCAGAATGTAATGCACAACCTTAGACATCGCTCCCATGTTCCCCAGACAAATGTATGAAAAGATAACTTGACCCAAAATCTGCTAAGTTAAGCTCCGATATCTCTAGTGAAAACACACCTTTACTCATATTGATCAACCAAAGTCTACAGTTCACAGAGGTGGAATTATAAATAAAATAATACATAAATGTATGATAAATAACAAAATGGCATTTTGTAAAATTCCTTCACAATATCATGAGAGTACAAATGCTCTCTGTAACTCTACCTTCACCAAATATTAGAGGGACCGAAAGAAAAATGGATTCATATCACATATGAAGCTTCAAGGTCTGTGTGCAAATAAAAAATTAATCAAATATTTATTATGTATAAATAAGAAGTCCACCATTCTGAGCACGAGGAGGCAGATGATGAGCGTTTCAAGCTCTCGTCTCTGCGTCTCTCACAGGTTCCTGTGAGTCACGTATCCATGGAGGAGTAGTCCGGTATTAAGAGTTTGATCACATGCAATGTGTATTCAGAACATACAGGAGGTCATTGTTTTGAACCAGGTTCATTCATATGAATGTAAAACTTCAGACATTTGATATAGTGAAGTTATGGAGACACATGAAATATTCTTATTAATCTAGAAGGTGGTGATTAACTGATAAAGCCATTCCAGAAATACCATAACAGAGCCACTAGCCATGTTCAGGGTCATAAGAGCAACCAACATGCAGTGGGTTGGAGGAAACACTCCAGGGTAGGAGGTCAAATCCAGCACCTTCTTTCTGCTAAACAACAGCGCTAACCGTTGACCCATCATGCTGCCTTGTCTTAAGATCTGCCTTTTCTATCAGCCTTCAACATAGAAGATTTCATGTAAGAAAACTCCACATCTTTGTTCTTTGTTGCACATTCATTGAAGACTGTGTGTTATCATTTTCTTCCTGTACACCGATATTTTAGCACATTGTTACATATCTGCACACACAGTCTTGCTCATAGCATTTCAATGAAATTTCAATGAAATGTCAAACCAGTTAAACACAAACATTGGCTGCAACATCAATTCCATAAAATATTTCTGTTCCTGCCAGTTTCACTTTATCCACATGGGAACAGTTCAGGTCCTTATTTAGGTAACATAACCTGATGGGGGCCCTACACGTCTCAGCAGAGGTTAGCTTAGCTTCTATTTTCACATGGATAACATTTTAAAAAGTGGATGAACTGGACATATGCAGTACAACTACCTCACTGAAATGTGTTCCTGACATCTCATCTGCTGAATTATTAGCATTAAAGTACTGTCTGCACCCCGTGGTCTTTAAAGGGGACACTGCAACCATTCAGTCTGTTCTGTTCTGTTCATCATGAAGTGACACAGAGACATTGGACTGTCCGTTAGAACCAGCGTTATGCACTTCTAGATAGAAAAACAACAAAGGTAAGACATCATTTCTGTGTGTCTTTAAGAAATGAAGTTTATTTGTTTGCTATTCTTTGCCTACTGGTTCGGCAGGTTTTGGTCGTGTGATATGACTTATATTGTTGGAATCTTTAGAGTCTCAGCTTTCATATGACATATAGTTGTATTATTAGGCCGAAGTGGCATACATGGCCAGCGCCGGCGTGTCACGTATGCATAGTTAGTGTGGTCCTGCTATGAGCTTAATCAGTTGCTGTTTGTAGGGATTGGGAAAATTTAGTTTTCATGGGCTTTTAGCCAAGTTTCTTCGCATTAAGTGGGTATGCTACATTTATATGTTGCTAAATGGTTAGCGCGCCCTTATACAGAATTGTTGTTCTGAGGGCGCTCGACCTGTGGAGGTTATTAAGATACTCATATTCGCAAATATTAGTCAACCCCTTGAACCAGTCCATGAATTTGTTCAAAAAAGTGATGTGTCTAGTATGTATTATATTAACACACATATTATATCCAACTTTAAATGTATTATTATTTACATGTACATATACACATGTACTGTATAAGTGTTTACTATATCTGACAAGTCAGAATTCACATTTCTATTTGCACATCATTAAATATATTACACATACAGTACCAGTCAATAGTTTGGACACAGTTAACCATCCACTTGAATGGGAAACTGTGTCCAAATTTTTGACTGGTAGTGTATATCCAAATAGTACACAGTATACATATATATGTTAGTATGTACATTTATTAAAGTTGCAGGTTCATCAGCCGCAGCAGCATTTCATCACCAGATTATTGTGACTAGTCAAGACACAAAAAGAGCAGGTCTAGACCGACCCTTCTAAAAAGACCCAACAATCCACCATGAGCAAGCAGTTGGCGACAGTGGCGAGGAAAAACTTCCTTTTTGAAAAAGGCAGAAACCTCGAGCAGATCCGAGACTCATGGTGGGTGGCACTCTGCTTTGACTGGTTGGGGTGGGAAAAAAAGATTGGGAGATAAATGAGGAGAGAAAGAGAGCGAGAGAGAGATAGAGAGAGAGAGAGAGAGAGAGAGAGAGAGAGAGAGAAAGCGATAGGGAGATAGATGGGGGAGAGAGAGAGAGAGATGGAGAGATAGATAGGAAGAGGGGAAGATAGATGAGAAGAGAGAGAGAGAGAGGTGGGGAGACAAATGGGGAAAGAGAGACAGAGATGGGGAGCTATATAGGAAGAGAGAGAGAGAGAGAGATGGTAGCTCGATGGGGAGATAGATGGGAGACAGAGAGAGAGAGAGAGAGATGGTAGCTCGATGGGGAGAGAGAGAGAGAGAGAGAGAGAGATGGGGAGATAGATGGGGATAGAGAGAGAGAGAGAGATGGGGAGGATAGGTGGAGAGTATGACCCTTCCAGGATGTCTCACTGATGACGGGGCTCTGGGTTGGTGGACGACTCAGCTCTGTGAGGGCAGGATGGAACTGGAGTTCTGTCAGAAAGACACATATGCAGCAGAGACTTGACCTCGGAAAAACAGAGAAATGAGAAGATCAGATGTGATCAGATCAAACGTGCTACGACTGTCCATGTCACTTCATATACACTTGGATTTAGGGTTAAGTTAATTCTACAACTCATAATTTGGAAAGAAAAACGGAGCATTGATGATGGTGGACTGTTGTGGGCCTGCTCCTTGCCTAGGCGCTGTGCTCCACCTTCCCTGGTGTGGCTGGCCTCGCTCTGGCATGTGGTGTGGATCTGTCATGGGCCCCCCCTTCCCATCCTGGCGGGTGGCCCTCTTCTCCGTGACGGCCCATGCGGTGTGGTACCAGGACCTCCCACTGGATAAGCTTCAAATTTCTTTTACCTTATGATTGGTGATTTCTTTCATTCTTAGTTAACTTTGGTTCATCTTTAGATCTTTTGCACTTCCTGCCCTTTCATATCTCAGTCTGCTTGAACTACTGTACAGAATTTTGTTCTCCTTCTACTCAACATGACTTTACAAACCCTTCATGCAAAATAACATTTAAGAGGACTTGTAAACATAAAAGAACATTCCAAAATGTAGAGTAGACCTCCCTCCATCTGTTTGGCAGGCAGTGTTCAGGTAGGAGATTTGATCCATGTTGTTCTCTATTATCTCTTACATTCCTTGTCATTTTCCTGGACAGGTTTGGTTCGGTGGCGTGCGGCGTTGGCCAGGAACTCTACGTGTTTGGTGGAGTTAGAAGCCAAGAGAACGACAACCCAGAGCAAAGACAGATGATGACCTGCAAGTCTGAGTTTTACCATGATGAGATGAGGAGGTCAGAACAGAAATACTGCTGCTTTTTTAGGTTCAAAGTTATTTTAAGATTCTAATCAGTAAACTTTCTATAAGTGTTATTATTCCTTGGCTATTTTTCTATATATCAGTGTCTATTCATGGTCTGAATAACTTTAGTTATCCTTTTTAACCTTAGTTGTATTTGTATCAGTGATTGCCTGTTTTGAAGACTATTCTTCACTCTAAAATTACAGTTCTTTGGATAATGTGGAATAATTGATTTTTTGTTGTCAGATTAAAGTTATTTTGTTCTTTATCATCAAGTTTTTACATTTTTTCCCCCTTTTTTGTGACCATTTCTTTGTATTTCCATTAGGTATTTCATTAGATGGAAAACAGAGAGGGGTTTCTGGAATAACTTCACCTACTTACAAGGTGCATGGAGAAGGGAAAAGGTCAAAAAGACAAATACTCCAGCAACACTTTAATTTGATTGGGAGACTAGGACATAAATAACGAAGGAGAAACTGAGACATGGTGTAATCATAATCATAATAAGTTTCACTCTGGAGAAACTTTTAATAATTGGAATAAACCCTCTTTTTATTGTGTCCATACCGGGAGAACTAGGAATTTAAAACTCCGTTTTAAGGATCTTTTTCAGCTCCTCCGTCAGAGTGATGATTTGTTTTTAACTTCTAATTTTAACTTAAGGAGGTTGGTTGAACACATCAGCCAATGCAGCACCATCACTCGCCTCTTTTTAAAACCGGTGTGAAGCGTTAGCCATGTAAACGGCTCGTAATGACATCCTTACAGAAAATGGAACAAAACACAGACAAAATGTTGTCCGTCAAAATGCTGTTGTCGTACATCACAATGCTATACCAACCACCAGCTAACATCACTGCTATGTTCCTATTGGCTGTTTGATTACAACGGCCATTGAAGATATGTAGTTCTTGGAGCAGCTTCCCTATTGGCAGAGACAGAGTCCCCTGAACTCCTTGATCCAAAGCGCCTCATGTCATTAGATTCCTGTGTATATTGCTGGTGTAGATTCTCATTCATGCAGGTCATGGTAATCCTGGAAGGATGAATCAAAAGTCCAGCTGCTTCTGATTCATCCCTCCAGGATTACTTTTGTATGTTGTTGTCAAAAGGGAAACAAAGTGTTTAAACATCCCGATCCTGTATTTGTATATGATAATAATGAAACAGATGCAGAGAACTGTCAGTAAAATACAGACTGTTATTGTTTTATATGTTTTTGATACCTGTATCTGTTAATGGGTCCAGGTGGATGTTCCTGGATGACCAGAGCCTTTGTATCCAGACCAGCTCGTCCTTTGTTTACGGTGCTGTACCCATTGGAGCCAGCATCTATGTGGTGGGAGACCTGGACACAGGTCAGTAGAAGAGTACAGGACAAAACAACAACAGAGCTCTGATGGGCTGACAGAGATGTTTGAATGTGACGTTTGGTGTTTCCTGTGTGTGCAGGAACAAGCTTCGACTGCATCCGGGAGTTTTGCCACAGCACCGGGACATGGCATCGCACGAAGCATATGTTGGCCACCGATCTCTCCAAAACAGCCTGCGCCGCCCTGCGCATCGCCAACTGTCGGCTGTTCCGCCTTCAGCTGAGCCAGGGCATGTTTCGAATCAGAGTCTGACTCTGACACTGTTGCACACTAACACACTACTATCAAGCTGCTGTCTGTAGGACTGTATGAACACTAAAGTCATGCAGTCACTAAGTGTTGAGGATTGTGACTCTCCCTTCTGGGGTTTACACTCCAGTCTCTCTTAAAAAAGTCCTGCTGTTTTCTTATTATGTTTCTCGGTGGTTTATGGTTAAAGCCTTATCATTTGTCCAGATATTTTCATCAGCTGCAGTGGAAGTTAAGGGTAGAAAATCTTTTTCGTTATCTAGACGTCAGTGGGATGTGAGACTTTGGTGTCTGTCGCTTAAGGCCCATTTATATTCCATCTTTGTATGAAAATAGATATCCACAAGATAGCCGTGAAGTTTGACAAAAATGGAGACGTATGGCCACACTGCCCCCAACGATTTCTGGAAGTAGTGCTCCATTTCATCCGAATGTGTGAGCTCTCAGAAAACGTGCACTAATACATGCAAAATGAATGTGCAGTATAGATAGAAGGCTCCGCCCATATCCGTGTATGACTTTAACGATGAGCATAAATGGGCCTTTATAATCACACAATTTGTTTGATATCTCCCAAGTTGCCAGATGTCTTTAAAATGCACTTTCTCTATTGTAACAGAGCACCTTTTATTTTCTGTTTGTTAAATACCATTTTCACATATAACCTGCACAGACTGGATCAATAGTTTGCATGTATCTGTAACAGCCAGGTTAGATATTGACTAACCAGTACCAATAAGGGCAAGAGACACCACAACGACAAGCAGTTTAAAATACACTTTATTATACTACATAAAATACACTAAATAGCTGGACTGACTTCAGGGGAATAACTATAAAAAATCACTGTTCTTTTCAGAGTTCATTTAAAAGGAGGGGAAAGTGGTTCCTCCAACTCTTTAGGGGAGAGGAGTCTGAGGTCCAGGCCGCTGCACTGCTAGTTGGTTGCTTCCACAGTCTCACTCTATCTCTTCACTGATGGCAGTGTTGTCCACACCATCAGTAATATAAAGGCTGGCATTCACTTCAGCCTTTGGGAAGCCCAAACCTGCCTTAAGGCTGCAACACATGCAGTGGAGCCTGGCCTGCACACAGAGAAACAACAGCAAAATGAGAGGACTCGCATGTGGACATTCTTCACAATCCAGAACACATCACAAACGAGGGCTATGTTCTACATTAAAACATGCGTTCCACATACCTGCACACAGAGAAACAACAGCAAAACGAGAGGACAGCAGTGGTGACCATGAGGCACTTAAATAACCTCCTAGAGGAGGAGACACACCCAGACACACCTGTGCACAATCACATCAAATCAAGCTTAAACTCACAGCAAACCTGCATGTCCCCACACACACACACAAAACCACTACCAGTGTGAAGGTGAGTTAGTGTGGTGATGCAGATCTACCCTGTTACACCCCTCCCTGCTAAAATGGTCATTGTCCCAATGGCCACACTACAATGTCATCATGGCTATGGATGTAGTTCTCGATATCTCTGTGGAGGCAACCCTTTAGTTGTCCTTGCCGACCGTCTGGGTTCGGAGTGGGTGTGGCTCGGCTCTCCAACCTCTGGCCTGGCCTCTGGAACGGCTCCTGTAGGGGCCCAAAACCCAACCCAGGGAAGCTCTACAGGGGCTGTACCTGTCTCTGTCATGGCATTTAAAGGTCTAAGAACATTCTGGTTAGGGGTATTAGTCTGTCTAAAGTTCTGTGGGCTTAATTGCAGTGGAAGTGGACAGCGCCTCAATAAGTTGCGATGGACCACTTTTTCAAGGTCTCCCGAGTCTTGTTTAATAACATACACTGGTAATGCAGGATCTGATTGTTTTACAACAATGTAAGGCTGCCTTGCCCACCTATCAGCCAGCTTACCTCGGTCTTTTGCTCTCACGTCCTGAAGCAACACTCTGTCCCCAGGGAGCAGTGGGGAGGTCTCCGCTTTCTGGTCATAATATTTCTTCTGTCTGGACATCTGAGTCTCTGTGCTGCTCAGCTTTCTCAAAGGCATATAGCAGACGTTTCTGATGGCACTTCACCCAGTTGTCTACAGAAGAGCAGCCTACATTTTCTGTGAGGCCCATCAAATGGTCCTGGGGAAGAAATCCATGCTTTCCAAACATCAAATAATGTGGTGAATATCCTGTTGAACTGTGTATGGTATTATTATATACCTGAATCATTTCGGGCAGATGGTCATGCCAGTTTCTTCTCTCGTCCCCCAAGGTGCCCAGCAAACCTAAAAGAGTCCGGTTAAGTCTTTCACAGGCTCCATTTTCGGCTGGATGATAGGGTGTTGTATGATTTTTTGCTATGCCATACAATTCACACAGTTCATGCATCAGTTTGGATTCAAAATTTGGCCCTTGGTCTGACATCAATCGTTTGGGAACACCGAAGGGTTGAATTACCTTGTGCCATAGTACCTTAGCTGTTGTTACAGCAGTTTGGTCTTTGGTGACCGCTGCCCAGGCAAATTTGGTGAAATGGTCCACCATAACCAGCACATTATGGTACAGGTCCTCTGGATGGCCTATGGACAGAAAATCTACAGACAACAGTTCCATGGGCACTGAAGTCTTAATAGGAATCAAAGGGGCTTGTTTAGTGGTAGCAGCTTTGCGCAAAACACAGTTCTGACACTGGGCGCACCAGTTTGCAATATCTATGCTTAAATCTGGCCAAAACAATCTGCTTTGGATCAATGATATTGTCTTTTCTGGGCCCCAGTGGCCTGCATATTCATGATATAACTGCCAAACAGCACGTTTCTCACCCTCAGGAACCAGAAGTTGGGTCACTGGGTCAACTTCCTTGGGGTCTCGCACCATACGGCAGAGCACTCCTCCGATCAGTGAAAGTCGTCCCCAATGGCGGAGGATGCGTAAAACAAGTTTAGACTCCTGTTGCCTCTCGTGCTTGTTGGGTCAATAGCCCCTTTGCAAATACCATGACACTCTCCTCAAGACTGGATCTTCCTCCTGCAGATTAGACCACTGAGTTGGTGTGCGTTCAGGGAACAATGGAGCCCCAACTGTTGCCAGAAAAAAGTTTTCCTGTTTGACTTTTCCTGTTCCCATGCACATTGCTCCAGCGATGTACGTGCTGACATGAATGAATGATGGGATCTCAACCCCTTCTCTTCCTTCGTCTGGATCCGAGGTTGCTGCATCTGGTGGAAATCGAGATAATGCATCTGCACTCTGGTTAAGACGTCCTGGCTTATACTTTATCTCAAATTGAAAACTTGCCAGACGTGCTGCCCATCTCTGCTCTAGGCTCCCCAATTTAACTGAGTTCAAGTGCACTAGGGGATTATTATCTGTATATACAAGAAAAGGAGCACAATGTAAATACTCAGCAAATCTTTTTGTGACTGCCCGTGTCAAAGTCAAAAATTCAAGCTTAAAGGAGCTATCATTTTTATCATTTTTCTCTGTAGGGCTCAAGCTCCTGCTGGTGAAAGCGATTACCCTCTCCTTCCCGTCCTGAACTTGGGCAAGCACAGCTCCTAAACCTCGGCTACTGGCATCTGTGTACAGAATAAAAGGAAGGTTAAAATCAGCAAAAGCCAATATAGGTGCAGAGGTCAGAGTCATTTTTAGTGCATTGAAGGCATCATCACAGGCTGAGTTCCATTTAGTGGGAAACAGATTATCCTTACTCCTTGGATTCTGGGCTGCTCCCACCAACATTTGATTTAACGGGCTTGCAATTTTGGCGAAGCCTTTCACAAATCTGCGCTAATAGCCCGCCAAACCCAGAAAGGACTGCAGCTGTTTGGTAGTTGTGGGGGTAGGCCAGTCCTTGATACACTTTATCTTGTCAGGATCTGGGGCAATTCCTCTTGCTGAAACCCGATGTCCCAAGTACTTCACTTCCTGCTTTAAAAGGCAACACTTGTTGGGCTTTAGCTTAAGGCCATGCTTGGACAACTTTGCAAACACTGAGTCCAAATGGGCCAAATGAGTGTCAAAATCAGGAGAGTATATTATCACATCATCAAGATAAACTAGCAAAGATTGTAGATTTTGTTCACCCAGACATGCATGCATCAATCTTTGAAATGTAGCTGGTGCATTGGACAAGCCAAAGGGGCATTCTAGTGAATTCAAATAAGCCCATAGGTGTGGTGAAAGCTGTTTTCTCTCTATCAGCAGGGGAAACGCCCACCTGCCAGTATCCACTTGCTAGATCCAGGGTAGAAAAGTACTTCGCACTGCCCAGACATGCCAATGATTCTTCTATTCTTGGAAGAGGATAAGCATCTTTATGGTTCACAGCATTTAATTTGCGATAGTCCACACAAAATCTAAGTGTCCCATCCTTCTTGCGGACTAACACGATTGCCGATGCCCAAGGGCTGGAACTGATGTTTGAGTCCAACATACCTTGAATCAAACTCTTCACTTCTTGGTACATTTTTTGTGGAATCTGTCTGTAGCGCTCCTGCACTGGGGGGGCATTGCCTGTGGGGATCACATGTTGTATGGTGACCGTCAGTCCATAATCCTCGTCATGCGCCGCAAAAACCGCTCTGTGTTTGTGTTACAAAGCCTGCATTCTCTCCCGCTCCTCTGTGGACAAATGGAGACTCTTTAAATCAGGAAAAACACTCTGTTCTGGCTTGGATTCAGTTTGGCCCATACTCACTCTAACAGTGTTTACACCAACACGGGTCATTCTCACACCATTCATACCCTGTTACATATCATTAATGTTGAGTAGACAGAACCGCTTTGCATGTGCCTCATGAACCAGGTTGCCAGGTTGTGGTGACTATGGGTTGAAATCGTAGAGTGTGGATTGTGTGTGTAGAGAGCAGCAATCATGGCAAGCATAAGGTTTGCAGAAGACATGTCTTTGTTAGATGTGTGTCACCGAAAAGCTGCAGATTAATGAGTTTTTCTTTGACTTCCGTAATGTTGTCTTTACTGTCAACAATCTCCACCAGTGTCAGAAAAACACAAGCAGCCCAAGCTGACCAGTCACAGTTGTTGCATATCTCCATGTGGTGTCTACGTAGCTGCTGTAGCCCCAACATGTCATTACATTGTTGAGGAGGTGCATGGCAGCTACAACGTAGGTATGTATTATGTGCAAATGCTTCGTAGATGCAGCGTTAACCCTTTATGCAGAAATATAAAGACACTTTCTGTTAGATGACAAAACTCTTTGGTTTCAACCACACCGTTTTTATTTAATACCGCCATTCACAACCACAGAACAACCAACCCCCATCCTGTCAGCAACCCTTTCACAACAAGAGATTCCCTCTTACTCTTCAGAATAAGATTACATGAGTAACAATACGAGAGGAAATTGTATAACTGGATATAACAGCTAGTAGGGGTATACCTATTTGAAAATAAATAAATATAAACTTATGAACATTAACAAACTCCCCTTCTTTTAAACAAAACAAAAAAAACACATTACCGATACTCAGATCAATCTCATACGAACAGAGAAAATACAACCCAACACAACATATTTTGTCTCAGTAGGACTCTAGTATTAAGTTCTTTGAAGTTGAGTCCTTTTATTCAAGTTTCCACTGCCTTTCACTCAGTGCCTTCAGTAACTGATGAGTTGATGCCCCCTTTTTGGTAAGACAGTCTGCAAGCTGTTCTTTTGTTTTGTACCACAACACTCGCTCAACCCTCTGTGTTTGGATAAGTTCTTTGATGCTACTTATCTCCAGGCGGAGTCTCTTCTCAGTGACTGACTTTGTAGATTTAAGTGCATCAGCAAGTGAATGGTTGTCTGTGACACAGATTATTGGTACTGCGTGTTCAGCATCACCAGCAGTTAGCTCAGAGAACAGCGTAGCTAGGAAAATAGCATTATCAATTCCATCAGACATTGCCAATGTTTCACCAGCCAGTGTACTCCGCACAACCCTTTTGACTCTCTTTGACTGCCAAGAAAGGGATGAGAATTTTCCATTTTCTCCCATCAGAACAATCAGGTGTCCTCCTTGAGTGCCTCCATCTGAAAGATTTCCAAATGAGGCATCGCTGAACACAATAATCTTGAGAGTGCTGTCTCTGCCCAAGTGTTGGAAGCTTAGAATTACCTTCTTGGACTTGAGTTTGCACACGATTGCATCTTTTAAGCCGGATGCCAGGTTACTTGCATCAAACATGACATCTGGTCGGCTCTGTCTTGCAACCCAGAGAATCTGACCTATCTTTGACCTCAGCCGATCCTTTTCCTCCTCATACAGAGATGAGTCATGTTCCACAGCTCGTGATGGATCAATGTTTATGGTCTGCATGTGTTGAATGTAGTTTTCCTGGTGTATATGCACTTTTCTGTCAATGCTCACAAAGTTTATTCCAACATATGAGAAGTTATCATGCCCCTCACGTCCCACTTAAAAACTAGATTTGAGATGTGGTATTACAGTTGTGTAGAAACTTTGTGTGCCACCCCATATGAAGTCATCCACATGACAGGCAAGTACCCCAGTTACAGTATGGTCCTGACCTGTCCAAAAGAAGACAGCTGGATCAACCTTGGATATTTTTCCTCCTACTCTCATTACCGTTTCCTTCACTCTGTTGTACCAGTACAGTGAAGCATCTGCCAAACCATACACACACTTTTTGAGCTTCCATAATGTTCCTTCACATTCAGCCTCAGAGGGAGGTCTGATGTAAATATCACATGACAGTTCCATTCCCTGTAGAAATGCCGATTTTATGTCCATGGAATGAAGTGTCCACTGTTTTTGACTGATAACTGCTACAAGTAAACGATGAGACTCTGAAGCGCATGTGGGAGAATCCTTCTGCAGCTCTGACACTTCTAACTCCTCAAAACCTCTAGCCACTAACCGTGCTTTAGGCACCAATCCAGTGAGTGTCTCCTTAAGGGTGCACACCCATCTGGTGGAGATGTATTTTTGTCCCACATCCTGAACTTCCTCAAACACTCTCTCTTATCTCTCCAGTTCTTTATTTCTTCTTGTTTGGCTGAGTCAAATGTTAGATCTTTTGTTACCAATACATCCTCATTGATCTCTGTGCAACGACTATCACTGATAGTTGGTTCTATCTAAAGGTTCTCTAACTTTGATATATCAACTGAATTAGTATTGCCTGCAACAGCGGTGGGTTCAATGACCCTCAGATTGTACTACGTTTTGTATTTTCCTGTCACTTTGCCTGCGCGCCCTAGGACTTCAGCTGTGTGTAAAAACCCACTGTCACTATCTCTGTATGTGAGAACTTGTCCTGGTTTTGGACACCCATTAGTTCCCTGCTCAGTACAGCTGTGTGTGTTTATGTTGTTATTTATGTGCTGTGCTGTTTTATTCTGCTCCTCAGTGTTTGCTCCTGTGTGCACAGTTTCGGTGTCATCCATGTAGTTTTCAGCAGCTCCAGTGGTCTCCTGTCTTTGCACCATATGCTCAGTTTCAGTGTCCTCCATGTTGCTGTCAGTTGTTCCATTTTCTGCATCCTTGTTCATGATGTGTAGATTCTTGCTCTCTGTAGCTTTTCTCAGTCTGAGATGGTGTACTCTAATGCAGGTTCCTCCATGTCTGACAAACACCACTGCCCCATCTTGACCAATGATGACTCCTGGTCCTTTCCACTCTGGACAATCAACTCTCTTGTAGTACACTTTGTCACCCATTTCATATTTCTCATCTGTGTTGCGTAGTTGTTTCCGCAGCGCTCTGCGTATTCTTTCTGAACACTCTGCCTCTGTAAAAGCCTTTCTCGATGCATGTAAAGCAGAGATGTGCTTTGCCACCCATTCACTTTTTGTGGTGCCTTCTAAAGCTGGGGGTTTGTCAGTCAGCACAGAGGGCAGGTTGGGATTCTGCCCAAATACCAGCTGATGAGGACTGTATCCATGGACATTTTGCATGGTGTTCTTAGCCATAAGTGCCCAGTCCAATGTAGTCCCCCAGTCACAGCCATTACTTTTCTTCACTTTCATTATGATTTCAGTAAGTGTTTGATTGTGTCGCTCTATGAGCCCATTGGTCCACGGGCTATATGCAGCTGTCGTCTTTACTTCTATGTTAAAATTCTCTGCCATATCTCTCACCTCATCATTGTTGAACTCTCCTCCATTATCACTGAACAGTTTCGGAGGTGGACCATGTACACTTATCCAGTCATGGACAAAGTGTTTCACTATTTCAGAGGACTTCTTCGTGGTAATAATGCTGCCTGCACTAAACCGTGTAAATTGGTCAATGATGTGGAGATACCACACACCTGGTTCAAGTTCATGCAGGTCTACAGCCACAGTCTCATTGTATTGAGATGCCAATGGTAGACCAACCGCAGGCTTTGGTTTGGTTTTATTGTATCTTTGGCACGTTTCACATTCCTTAACAATTCTTTGGAGAATGACACTACATTCTTCATCTTTGTTACCTGCACTAATCAGTAGCCTCTGCAGTCTGTTGGCAGAAGCATGGCCAAATTGCCTATGGAGTTTTGTAAGGATCTTTTGTTTTTCTGTTGGGTTCATTCTTTCTGAGACTGTCAGTATTTCCTCATCACTTTGTTCCTTTGCAGTGACATCTTCAGCAGCTGCCAAGATATAATCATTACCTTGAATACTTTTGCCTTCATTGTCCATGATGTTCACACAATAATGTCCAGAACTTGTAAAGTCAAGTTTTACAGGTTGATTGATCATCACTGCACTGTCATTTTCCATATCCAGCACTGTCCCTGCTCTTTTCATGGATGCTTTGCTCAAAAGCAGTGGAATCTTTGCTGAAATGACTTCAGTGTCAATATGGCATTTAGTCTGTCCAATTTGGCAGGAATATTCAACTTTCTGGTGGAGAAGACCACTTTTCCATCCCCAAACCTAAAGGGTCTATGACTATATTTTTCTGTCTTCCTGACATTCTCTATCTCACTTTGGCCTAGATTAGTGATGTAACTATCGAGCCATTCCTGTCCACACACAGTCCGTGTGCATGCTGTGTCTATTATTGCTGAGCCAAAACATTCAGTTATGAAGATGTCTGCTTCAGTGGGCGACTCTTTTGTGAACAGAGTTATGTTACACTCCTCTGCGTTTTCTTGCTTACAATCTTCAGTAATTTTGACTTGCTCACCTTTATGTGGACAGTCCTTTGCCCAGTGGAATGTGCTTTGACATATGGCACATTTTGATCTACGCCCAAATCTGTCAAGGGGATTAGTGCCTAACAGTGGTGACTTTTGTTGATCATGTTGGGGCCATTTCTTGACCCTCTCTCTCCTTTGCTGTGCTACATATGCAGTTTCCTGGTTAATTCCTACAGTTGGACAGCACTCTTTAGTGCTGACTTCATTGATGAAAAAGTCAATTCTGCACATGCTGTCAAAGCTAACTGTCGGTCTTTCACATCCAAGCATGCAGTATCCAACAGTTTAAATGCTAATACTGCGTCGGGAAGCTCCATCTTGTACTTCCGCATCCGTGCGTATCGCTGTTCAAAATCAATTACATAGTCTTTAATGGATACGCTACTGTCTCTTGTAATCCGATCGAAATTCACGTAAGCCTCATAAATTTGATCTTTTTCTTCTTTGAGGAACAGGTCATCCAGTTTTTCAAGTAGAGTTCTCATGCCAGTGTCTTTATTCAAATCATCTACCGGTATTTCCATTGCCGTCTCTCGTGCTCTTCCCGATAGCACCAAGGCCACAGCGAGCGCTTGCTTGCTATCCTCAAGCTCCGTAACTCTTGTCAAAACTACAACTTCATTCTTCACACTTTCATAAGGTTTCCCTTCACTGAAGGTTGCCGGTACTTTGTAATCGCTAACCATCCTCTGCTACCAATGTTAGACGACAAAACTCTTCGGTTTCAACCACACCGTTTTTATTTAATACCGCCATTCACAACCACAGAGCAACCAACCCCCATCCCGTCAGCAACCCTTTCACAACAAGAGATTCCCTCTTACTCTTCAGAATAAGATTACATGAGTAACAATATGAGAGGAAATTGTATAACTGGATATAACAGCTAGTAGGGGTATACCTATTTAAAAATATAAACTTATGAACATTAACACTTTCAGTGCACCCAAGGAAAAGGCCAGCTCATCTGTGCAGATCTGCATTTCCTGATGTGCACAAAAATAAAGTGTAGGCCTACATTGTTTACAAAGTCTAGTCTCACAATACTATTTTACACATATTCACTTTAAACAGTACTGTGTAGACAGGTCAGCTGCTTGTATACTGTTTTGTTCCCTGTTGTTTGTTTTGTTTTTTGCTGTCTTGCATATGTTGTCTTAAATGGTGCACATTTTGTAGTCCTATGTTTTGGACTACAAAACATGGTGTACTTGTCAGAGTCCCCCTTACCAAGTAGAGCTGGGAGACAATGGATGGCAGTTGTTCTTGTCATGCTGACATCTCTTGCTTTGCTGAAAGAGTAGAGAAAATTAGCAGACTAATGTCAACAGTGTGTGAACCACAAGTACAATCACTAACTAACCACAAGTTGAGGCTCCACTTTACAGTCAGATATCAGGGTTAAACACAAACTACTTAGCACATTAGCATCACACATCTTCAGAATAACTGACAACCAATGTCTGAGCTTACCAAGGTGCTTCTCACAGGACAGGTTCAACAGCCGCTCTGTGTGTTTGTCGAGGACATCATAGAATGATTGCAGGAGGTTCTGGTTAGTTAGCTGTTGAAATTCAGAACAAATCTAAATGTCAGGAAGAGATAACATAGGCTTCCACACAAATGAACTCACAGTAAGATTAGACAAAAGTTGAAAATAATGTATAGATTTAATTTTGTTTAGACAGATTGATTAAGTTGTTTTTACATAACAACACTGAGAAGATTTGATGGTACATCATAATCCATTTATCCAACATTAAACAGCAGCCTTTCAGAAGAAGACTCATGGAAACAGATAAATCAACCATTATAGAGTCACTCCATGCCAACTCACCCAGGATTCAGAGCTTTTCCCAGTTCATGTCATGAACTTGGGTTGAAATTTGTACTGAACATCTAAGAAACCCTAAGGATAATAGTTGTTGCTCAATGTTTTACAGTTATCAAGTTAATAAAAATAAATAAATAAATACATAAAATTTGTGATAATGTACCTAATAAATACAAAGCACCAAAAGCATGTTAGGTAACGAGGTAACGATGTTCTCGGCGATGGTCTGTGAGGCCATCAGGTACATCAAGGCATGAGGACGGAGAGTTTTTCACTATTTCACTTTTTTCTTCTTCGTTGTTTCCGTACGTTTGTTGTGCCTTGCTTGAATTGTAGCTACACTGCCCTCAACCATTTCCAGTATTGTTCCGTTTCATCCGTCTTGTTCCATTCATAAGCTCTCTACAAATCAAGAGTGCTCGGAGAGCACAAACCTCCGCCAAGGCCGTTCAAAAAATTCCCGTATCCAGATCCTGATCCAGATCAAGACCAAGATTTAATCACCTCTAGGATATCCTAGGGTCCGTCTTTGGTGAACATTTCATGCAAATCCGTCCCTTAGTTTTTGCATAATACTGTATATAAAATGATTTTTCTGTACTGCATAAAACTTTGAATAAAACTGTCAAATTTGCCTCTGATATTTAATATGAACATGACTGCATGAAAGCCTACATAATGATGTTTTTACCATTGCTCAGTATACAGTAGTTAATTGTTGTTTGTGCATAAAATGACTACGTTAGGACACACCATTTTGTTTGTGTTTAATAAACATAAAAATAAACATTCAGAATCCTGGTAATTTTATGTCATATGACATATATATTCAGATATGATATAGATTGAAATGCTCAAAACAAACATATTCACAAATTGTTTTGTTTTGTGATTTAAAAAGTTCTGTTGACATAAATTTCCATTCAGACAAGGGTCATGTAAATTTCCCGTATCATACTAAACAAAATGTTTTGTGTGCAAGTGGCTTCCAATAAACCTTTAAGTTGACTGGGTGAATTGGGATTTACTCCTATAGGAGAGCAACCATGAATTACTGCAGAAGTCACATTTGAGGGTCTCCACAGTATTATATATAGAATAATTACATTAGTTGAACGTGAGTATGTGGAGTTTTTGTTGTAATCTTTCCTTTTTTACACCATCACTAAATAAAATACACACACTGAAAAAAGAGATGCAGTTTGAATATTTTTTAATTATTTTTATTCATGAATCATGGTTCGGGCATTTGGTAAGGATGCCCCCGGACGCCTCCCTGGGGAGGTATTTCGGGCATGTCCCACTGGGAGGAGACCCCGGGGTAGACCCAGGACACGCTGGAGAGATTATATCTCTCGACTGGCTTGGGAACGCCTCGGTGTACCCCCAGAAGAGCTGGAGGCGGTGGCTGGGGAGAGGGAGGTTTGGGCTTCTCTGCTGAGACTGCTGCTCCCGTGACCTGGACCCGGATAAGTGGAGGAAAATGGATGGATGGATGGATCTCAGCATCCTCCTAGATAGGGCTCAGCTTCCTCCTACTCGATTCCTACTGCATGCAATTGTTCCGCTTTGCCTTCAAAGTCTTTCTGTTTTTCCGCGGCTTTTGCCATGGGAAAGGCTAAGAAGCCCAATTCCCTTGCATGGCTTCCGTTATTGGGGGATCAGAAATGTCTGTCTGATCCTCAAGCTCTCTGCGAAGCTCTTGGTTGTGTAAGATCTGGACTGTGAGCTGACTTTTCAGCTCCTCCAGCTGTGTCACCAGACATCTCACGACCTTTGAGGCGTTTTGCTGCAAGGCCTCCTTCGCAACTCTCACACTCTTGATGACACG
Organism: Chaunax sp. Z400; assembly: GCA_037577475.1. Lineage (NCBI taxonomy): Eukaryota > Metazoa > Chordata > Actinopteri > Lophiiformes > Chaunacidae > Chaunax > Chaunax sp. Z400. The sequence continues at coordinate 27,528,444 of CM075186.1, forward strand.
GCAGCCATTTTTCACCGTCTCCTGGTGACTCTTAATTTCCAGGGCAAGCTCCTGGTGAAGGCTTTCAACCTGTTGTCTAACTTGGATGATGTCATTGCCATAGTTTTGGTGCATCTTATCGAATGAAAGGTTTTCTGTTTTCTCTTGGAGAAGCTTCTTCCTCTCCATCTGGAGCTCATTCCACATCACAGTTTGATGCCTCAGGTGTTCCTCTTTCATCTTCTCCATGTCTTTTTGGAGACGCTGGATCTTTACCTTCTCTGCCTGTAGTTCAGCACTTAACATGCACTGAAAAAAATGATTTTTTTATGTAACTATTGTTATTGTAATTATTGATTTTTTTATTGTAATTATTTACTGTAATTATTACCTCTATTATTTGCTTAAATTCTACAGTACAAGGAATTCTTATTTCAGTGTTGTTACTTTAAAAGTCAAGTTTGATTTAATATGTTACTTGATGTTTGTTTGTAATTATATATCCTCATTTTGATATGTAAATTTGATCATTCACACCAAGTTATATTTAACTTAACTACTGAAATAACTTTACAACCTAGTAAAAGCAGGTAAAATGTACTTGGGTAATAGGATGTGGCAACCTGTGCGCTCTCAAATGTTCTGTTGAAAGATGTTGGTTTACTCAGACTAAGAGTTTTGATCAAATTTGTTCTTAAAATGTATTTTGGCAGCATTGTTTTAGAAATGTTTTGTCTGGAAATGCTGAACAGAATGTACTGTTGCAACTACACACTGAAAAAGATTTGGAGTGACATTTGCTTAAAAAAAGCTAGGTAACAACTTTAACGCAGAAATTCTTTTGTAATTTTTACTCAAGAATTCTGAGGTAAAGTTTACTTAAGAATCAGAATTGTTTTTTATCAGAAACACTCAAATACATTTTACTGGGAATTTTCTTGTTTCTTTTTTTTCTCAATGGTGTTGTTTACCAACACTGGTGGAAAAGGCATCAAAAGAAAGTGGAAAATAGCTCACCTGTCTCACCCTCTCCCTCACTTTCTCTGTTTGTTTCCTCTTTTTGATGCACATTTCTTTCAGAGGTTTCTGTCTTTCCACCTTTTCCTTTAACTGCTGCAGCTCTTCTTTCAGATGCCTGATGGTGTTCTGCTGTTCAAAGCGTGGAGGGTGTTGGGGCATTAGGCGTTGGTATGGAGTCCTGTGGTGCTGTTTGCTGTTCCACCCCCGCTTCATTTTGTGCTGTTGTCTTTAGTTGTAGTAGATACAAATGAACTGATGTGTGGTTCTGAAAAATGTCTTTGAAGTGCAACTGTCTGAAAGTATCCACTACTTATAGGAACAGCTTCCTTTGAACACCTGATAATGTCACAAAGGGCAGATAATCTACTGTATTCTGCTTTGATCTTTACAGCTGCATGGTTGCCTAGCAACTGGATCGGACAAACAATGTCAGCCACTAACAAAAGCTCTTGTAAAACCTGTTGTTAATCCCAGATTGACTGACAGGTCTACTCATGTTCCTTCATGTGCTTCTCTCATGGTCCTGTTTCCAGAGTTAGGGCAGAAGGACAACATGATGTTGTGATTACTTGATGTTTGGCTGTGTTAGCATAGTTGATGGCTCACTCTAGTCTTGTTAATGTCATCATGACAAAAGCACATGTACAACTGTTTGTACATGTACAAATCTGACATCACTGGGGCTCCTATGTGTGAATGAGAGATAAGAAGATGGATGTCAGAGTCATATCTGTGTTCATTATGAAGCTGGAGTCAGGACATGGTTAGCATAACTAACAGGGAACAGGGGGATACAGCTGCTCAGACTGTCCAACATTCAAAATCACACCTATCATCACTTCTAAAGCTCAGTTGTTGACATGATGTAGGTAGTTTGTTAATAAACAAACAAAAAACAGCTTTTGGGGAGGAGCTATTTCTGATATATTCATTTTTAAAAAAAAGACCAAAGCATGTTGTTATGATGATGTTGTCACGTCACCAAATGTTTTGGTGGTTTGTAGTTCAGTGCTAGAAGAGAGAGAGAAACACAACCACTACCTGTGGAAAACATCTGAATACTTTGTTTTGTAAAAGATTCAAACTTGAAGATTTATTCTCATCCTTGGCATCACAGACCTGAGAAGATTCAAAGGTGAAAATGGGCTCATATGCATCTAGTAAGACGACTCAACACAAAACTGTTCCTGATGCTGAATGTATTGATGACAGAATGGTAAATGGACCATACTTATAGAGCACCTTTCCGGTCTGACTGACCTCTCAAAGCTTTAAAACACAAGCCAGCATTCACACCAACCAAAGTGTCACCTGCTCAGGAGCAGTAGCCACTGTCACACAAACACACCAATGGAACAGATACTGTGAACAAACTGGGGTTCAGTATCTTACCCAAGGACACTTTGACATGTAGACTGCAGGGACTGGGGATTGAACCATTGACCTTCTGATATACAGAACCACTGACCTTCTGTGGATGACTGCTCTACCACTGAGCCACAGCCGCCCCAAATGGTGACACCAATTAGTTCCAAAACACCCAAAGACTGGGTCTGAAATTTTACACAGGACAGTTCTGTGTCAAGAAAGGCTAATTCTGTGAAATACTGTTTAGAAAATGACAATGTTAGTCAAGGCCAGTGTTGTTTTGACAGCTATTTATTCTCAACTAATTTAAGTCTAATTTCAAATCTTAATCACCGGGCTTCACTAGCTTTCTACCCCACACCTATATGAATAGAATAGATCATCTATATTGTCTGTCCCATCAGTGACAGAAACGTTTCTTTGACAGGCTCAACACACTCAATTCACATTTAAAACACATTTAAAACACACATTTAAGACACATAAGAAGCCACATGGTACTGACACTTTAGAAGGACTGTTAAAAACATAAATAACAGGTACATCACATATATAAAAGGTACATCATGAGAACAGGTTAGTGTGCTGTGTCTATGTCTGTTTGTTCAGGATGGTTATTGCAGATGGAATGAATGATTTCTTGTAGATGTTTTCAGAGCCGGAGGGACTTCGTAGCGTCTGCCTGATGGCAGTAGCGTGAAGGAGTGGTGGAGTGGATGAGAGGGGTCCTCAGTGATCAGGGTGGCTTTTCTGATCACTGAGCGGCTGTACAGACCAGATAGTGGTCTATCTCTCTAACTCTAACTCTCTCTCTCTCTCTCTCTCTCTCTCTCTCTCGCTCTCTCTCTCTCTCTCCCCATCTCTCTCCCAATCTTCCTCTCTATCTATCTCTTTCACCCAAACCGGTCAAAGCAGAGGCTCTGCCCACCTTGAGTCTTGGATCTGCTCGAGGTTTCTGTCTGTTCAAAGGCAGTTTTTCCTCACACTGTCGCCAAGTGCTTGTTCATGGGGGATTGTTGGGTAGAACAATCGTTCTACCCAACAATCAATTGTTGGGTATATAAAATATGTGTATTTTTTCCCATTTATGAATAAATATGTGTATTTTGTCCAATTTTTAAATAACTATGTGCATTTTTCCCATTTATGAATGGATATGTGTAATTTGTCTTTTTATTAATAAAAATGTGTTTCTCCCATTTATACATATGTGTATTGCTTCCCATTTCTAAATAATAATATTTCTAAATAAATATATGTATTTTTCTCATTTATAAATAAATATAGATAAATACAATTTCAGGACTCCCTTGAAAAAGAGATCTTGTATCTCAGTGGGACCTTCCTGGCTAAAGACAAGATAAAAATGAATAAATTAATAATAATAATAATAATTGATTGATAGATTGCAATGGAGACTACATACTACACACTTCTGAATATTTTTACTCATTTAAGCATCTCTTTCATATATATAATAAACTTGTGCATATGTGTGTGTGTGTGTGTATGTATACATATACACATACATTCTATACATATACTGAGCAAGAGTAGAAATGCATAATTTTAAAAACCCAATATTTTCCTTTCAGTAGCCCTAATCTACTGAAACAAACAAGCATGTGATTCACTGAAATGACTTTTTTAAGTACCCACAACCAAAACATGTTAAATCATGAATAACCATCATTTAGTCATAACATAGAAATAACAGTCATTGGTGCATTTCAGAGTAAACAATGGTGTTAGTGAGATTTTTTTGTGCATGATTGAAAATACCTGGCCAAGGCAATAAAATCCTGGGTCTAATTAATGTCCTACTGAAACAACTGATGATGCCAATTGGGATGCTGATGATGCTGATGGTCTGAACTCTGCAGACACGTGTAGCACAGATGTTACAGATGTTATGGCTCATTGCACAGGGGAGGCAGATCACATTTAGTGACAAGTCCAGATTTAACTTACACAGAGCTGATGGTCGTAGGTGTGTGTATCGTCGTGGGGAAAGCTATCCTGACGCATACATCCAGGAAGTGGACCGTGTTGGTGGTGATGTCATGATGTGGGGAGCCATTGATAATGGATGGCAGTCAGACCTTATCCACATCCACGGTACACTGACAGCTATCAGTTACCGAGATACGGTCCTAGGTCCACATGTCATTCCCAGGATACAACAATCAGGCATCACCTTCATGCATAACAATACCAGACCACATGTGGCTCATGTCTGTCAGGAGTAGCCTACCTGGACCAGAACAATGTCGCTGTCCTTCCTTGACCAGCATATTCACCAGATCTCAACCCAATAGAGCATCTGAGGGACGTTCAGGATCACCAGGTGAGAGAGAGATCCTGATCCAGCAACACATGAACAACTTGTCACAGCTCTGCAGGAAGAATGATGTCATCCTACAAGTCCAGATTAACATCTTATCTATTCAGGAGGTGTAAAGCAGTGATAAATGCTAGAGGTGATCACACGTTACTGACTGTTGTTGTTGTATCACCATCCACACTTTTTGACTTGTAAACACACATTCCTTTTCAATGGAATAAAAAGTTGTAAACATAGGCTCAGAGTGCCATGTTAGTCTCCAATAGGTTGAATGCACATAAATCAACTTCCATATTTGCATATACTTGCCATTTGGCAACAAACTCATTTTAGCAATTTACAAAACACGACTAATTTTTTAACTAATTTACAAAAAACTCATTCTAAACTGGTTTTAATTATGGAAATTGAAAGTTAACTTATCCCAGATTGTAAGTCAATTTTATTTTTTTCTTGAAGGTATTTGGGAGGGCAGCAAGGTGGCATAGTGGGTAGTGCTGTTGCCTCACAGCAAGAAGGTCCTCGGTTCAAATCCAGCCTGAGGACCTGGGACTTTTCTGTCAAGTTTTCATGTTCTCCCTATGTCTGTGTGGGTTCCCTCCAAGTTCTCCAGCTTCCTTCCACCACCAAAAACATGCAGTAAAGGTGAACTGCTGACTCTAAAATTGACCCTAGGTGTGAATGGTTGTTTGTTTTTCTATGTGGTCCTGTGATGAACTGGTGACTTGTCCAGGGTGAACCCTGCCTCTGGCCCAAAGTCAGCTGGGGTAGGCTCCAGCCCCCCACAACCCTACACAGGATTAGACATTAAAGAAAATGAATGAATGAATCAAAAAGGAATTTTGGGCAAAGTGCAACTCCCACATTCTGTAATAACGACCACAATATGTGATAACTTATTACATAATGCGGCAAAATTTATTTCATATTGCATTCAGGGTTTTTAGTACAAAATGCGGTGTTATTACATAATGAAGTGAAAATGTATTACATTATTACATAATGTGGTGAAAAGATACGTGTGACACAAAAGCCTGTCTGTGTTGAGATTCTCCAGATGTCACAGGTTATCACAGCTGTCTGTGGTCGGCCTCTAGTAATGTCGTGAACCCAGACACAGCAGCATTTGGTTTTCCAATGTATCTGTGACTTCCACAACAAACACAAGGCAGCAACTGTGTACTTCAGTCATGGTTGATGACAGGAGTAAATGGGGAAAATAAATGTTGTTGGTATAAAACAAGTAATGCAAGTAAACTCAAATGATCCTGCAGTGACATTTGCGCAAGTAAATCAAGTCGAAAATTTGTGTTGTGCTCTGTGTGAAAGCAGCATTTGGATCAAAAACATTGATCCGAAGCTCAATTATGAAGCTGTTCTGTAAATAGTTTTATAATAAATAATACGTATACCAACTTCTGTTCAACTATTTTCAGCTCCAGTGTCATTGTTTTGGATTTAGTTTATATCCTGTTTTATTTTGAAGGTTAATTTTCCTGTGTCATGTTTTTACTTTACACTTCCTGCCTTTGTTTTTACCGTGTTGAATGGATGGTTTTTTCTCCTGTGCCTCCTTCTTTTAGTATTGTTTCCCTGTTTGGACTGATCTTTTAAAGTTATTTTATGGGCATATTTCAGCCTTTTTTATTCTTGTTATTAGACAGAGGCAGCTATAGAGACGACAGGAAATGTGGGACTTCTCTTTTGACCTTTACCTGCCTCCACCTTGTTTAGGCCTTTTGTATTTTGTGAATTAAAATCACTGAAGTGCATAAGCTCTGCCTTTAGTGTCTGGTTTCTCACTCGTCCTCTGTTTACACAAAAGCTTGACATTCAGACTTCTATCAACAACTTCTGGTTAGTCCTACACATTTTAAGTCCCATCCGTACTTAGTATGAACACAGTTGCAGAGAGAACTCCATTATATCAAGTTGTAAACAAGTTATCTAAATCACTTAATTTGGCAGTGACACTAAAATTTACCTACAAGATATTGTTTTCCCTGTATTGGTTTGTTTGTTTGTCTGTCTATTAGCAGGATTACTCAAAACACTATGAACAGATTTTGACATTTTTGGAGAAGTAGGGTATGGCCTGAGGAACACTCCATCAGATTTTGGTGATCTGGATCATCATCTGGTTCCAAAATTGTGGGATAGGGGCAGTTACAAGATTTCTGTCTCTAACTTCATGGATAATTTCTACAACGCTTGGAAAACAATGACACGATGACATTCCCACAAGATCCACCACACATAAGTGTCTGATTTGAATGCAAGTAAGATTCTGGATCTGGTGATCCAGGATGTTTAAATCTATAGGGCTCATGGAAAATTTCTTTCCAGGAAATAACAAATAATTGTTTTCAAAAGTTCCTGATCTAGATCCTGAAGAAAACCACTGTTAGTGAAATACTGTTTTTCTTGAATAACTATCAAACTAATGATGATACCGATGTGATCCAGATTCTAGGGGCATGTGTTCATTGTCAAGGACTAACATTACGAGGGTCAAACCGTCATGGGACTATTGCTTTTAGGTGCAATGACATAATGGGGAAACCTAGCTGCTGTGGCAGAGGTTTGTGCTCTGAGTGCTGTTTAGTTATATGAAAACATAATTATGAGTAACAACAGTAAGGTTCTGGTCTGCACTTTGTATTTTCTCCTTGCGTCTCTGTGCTCCGACTTCCTCCCACAGTCCAAAGACATGCAAGTTAGGTGAATTGGTGACTCTAAAATGCCTGTATGATGAATGTGAGTGACTCTTTGTCTCTTTGTGTGTCAGCCCTGTAATGACCTGATGACCTGTCTCTCACCCAACGTCAGGCGGAAATGAAAAAGAGAGTGAGTTAATGGAGGAATCAATTTTGAAGTGTACCGACTTGTGAGAAAAGCAATAACAATCATCTGTAGTTGAAACCGAATGTGCTCTTGTCTTCTTTCAGGTGAAAGTAACCTTTGAAAAGCCCTCCTTAAAAAGAAGCAGCTTTAAGCCATGCAGCCCCACGCGGCAGAAAAGAGACAAGGGATGAGACTTGATGAGTCAAAGCATTTGGGTCCAAAGGGACGCAGGAGTCTGCGGGGATGTACCTCTCTGATGTGGAAAAGTGGCACTTGAAAAATCAGACTGTGTATGGTATTGATTGCCCGTCCTTCTCTACCACCTGCCCGTCTTTGTTACTTGGAAAATCACAGGGGCCACAAGCAGGAAGGGATGAAGTGAAGAAAATCATATCAAGTCCTTGTACCTTCCAACACTACTTCACCTTCTGATGAAAATTAGTTTTTTGGAATCCTCAATATAAATGTCAGTGTTATCTTATGTGTGTCTGTTGTGTAGTTCACTGTGTCACCGAACCCCATACAGAACACAGACTAAAATCATCTTGCAATACTTTTTGACTTTATGTGTAAAATTCTTTAACATTTATTTTCACTGAAGATGTCAATTTTTTATAAAATGATGGTGATGGTTGGGGGGTTCCTGGCTTCTCTGGTGTGTGGTTGGCGCCGTGTCGGGTTCTGGGCGGGTCGCAGGTGTGTGGGTTTTCAGGGACGTGGGCCCTGCTCGTGCTTGGAGGTGGTCAGCTTCTGGCTGGGCCTGGGGCAGCATTTCTTCACACCTGCCTAAGACTTTTGCACAGTACTGTATATGATATAATTATATAAATATATGAAATATATTTGAGACTGCACAACCTCAAACCCTGTCAGTTCATCCTATTCATGAGTTTGTTTGTGCTAATTTAGAAATACTAACAAATAAGACTTCCAGGAAATATAAATGTCTGAACTGCATCATCCATGTCTCTGACTCATGTCTGCTCCTGGGTTCTCAACTCATTGTGCCTTGAAACGTAGAACAACAGGCCCATTTTTTGGCTAAACACACATATTTGCTAACATTTTATAGAACATAAAACACATAAAACCCAAACATCTTGTGAAAGATTGAAATAAATGTTAATGAGTTAATCACCAACGATGACTTAAGGAGTTTGTGCTTTTTGGTGTTTAATACTGTTAATGCTGTTGCATTGGTTCATCCTCCACTCTTTTCTTCATCTCCTTCATCCCTCCTTCCATCCTACCTTAACTCAGCATCTGGGCATCAATAGCAAACTAAAGTTAGGGGCATGCTGGAGTGTATGAGTGTGTTCTATGGGTGCAGCAGTGAAAACGTGAAATGAAATTTCATGAATTTTGGCATCTCTCATAACAAGTGGAATGGATTTGATGATGAAGCAATGGTAGTGCTATGAAAAGGTGCCAAAAGAATGGATTGACTGATGCATTTTCAACATGATAAAGTGAAGAATTTAATACATTTAAAAAGTGGGTGGGACTTGTTCCACCTTCATAAAGTAGCTGTGACAACCACGCTTTCAGGATCTGAAACGCTGCAGAAATATTGGAATATATCTGCAGTTTTAAGGAGCTCTTCCTCCTGTGAGTCAAAGCCCTGCACAAAATGGGGGCGGGCGGGGGGGGGGGGGGGTTAACGTCATTTAAGTGCATAACTGGTAAAAAACAATGTCCCTCCTAATATGGTGGCCAATCAGTGTTGAAGTTTATCGTGACATTACACACACTTGGAGGTTGCAATAGTCTTCATGCACAAACAGCATTAATGTGGCTATACAGCTTATAAATGACAGAATCTTTTATTAAAAGTGAGTCAGTGACATACTGATGGTAAGAAGGCTGCAAAGTAACGATAATCTGCATTTATTTACATTTACATTTCTTTTTAGGTGCAACATTTGACCACATGAGGGCGCTCAGTGCATACTGAGAGTATCTGATGGAGGAAAATACACTACAACTCTTTTTTCATCTTTTGTCAGCTCTGTAGTGGACATACTCTCTCCAGATTAAAGACAGCAAAGCAGGGGTGAAACATTTGACTGTGTGCTAACAGACATGTAGCAGCCTTCAGTTCTCTGTTGTCCTGTATGAAATCACAGGGTAACAGACAAAAACAGACACATATTGTGTGTCTCACTGTGTCTTAGGATTAGTTGCAGTGCCTTGGATAATGTCTCTGATTGTTTGTGTGTCTGCTTGCAGCGCTTCATTGTGAGGGTTGATCTGTAGAGCAGCTTGGTAGTCTTGTAGCCCTGAGAAAACATGTCACAGGTAGATCAGCTGACAGCACACCTGTCAAAACTACAGAGATATTATCCATATACTGACTAGTGACACCAAATGAAGAGAGACTGCTGCTGTTCAAACCTTCTGCATAAAGCTGCAGATGGCAGAAAGCAGACCCTCGGCGGACATGGGCTCTGGTTCTGGCAGCTTCATTGGCTGCAGCTGGTGGAGTCAACAGATCAAGTGCCTGCAAAGAAACATGTTTATTGTTCTAAAAGCTAAATACTGTAAGAGCTTAATATGGCTCCTTTTTTAGGATGATAAGTAGCAGCTGCAGAGATCAGTCCTTTCTAACCCTGAGACTTCATGTACAAACTTGTAGGCCTAACTGAATGCTCTTATTAGGAACCAAGTTCCAGACAGCATCATATGCAGTGTTAACTCAATTTGCACGCAGAGGAGTGAACACAGATATAAATAAATGACAGGCATTACAGACCTGAGAGGAATCCTCAATGGCCTTGTGAAGATTTCTGAGTTTCAGATGACAGGCAGCCCTGTTTGAAAACAAAGCTGGGATCTTTCTGTTGAGTCTGATAGCCAGATTGTAGGCATTCACTGCACCCAGGTAGTCACAAGTCGCAAAACATTTGCTGAAGGAAAGAGTCACTTTAGTGTTTCAGAAAAAATAAGTGCTGTTAATTAGTTGTGTGAACAAACTTCACTTACTTTCCTTTGTCCTTCAACCAATCAGCATCGCGCTCCTTCTCCTTCAGATCCTTCAGCTCATCAGTGTCTGTATTTACTGCATGTCTGGCTTCAGCTTGTTTCCTGAGCCACTAGTTGGGTGAAATATGACAAATGCAATCTTAACACTAATGCCACTCACAAAGCATATGATAGATAACACCTTGATTTAAGAGAGGCTACTTTCTGAGAATGTTTCATTTTCACCTCCACCAAGGAGGTCATGTTTTCACCGCTGTTTGTTTGTCTGTCTGCCTGTTAGTAGGATTACACATGAACTACAGTACTTGATGAAACTGATTCATGAAACTTGGTGGGAGGGTTAACCACTCTCTAAGGCTGAGCCTCTATCTCCTCAGGCTAACATGTTGCTTTGTTAAATGTCCATGACTCAGAGCTTTCTGAATACTGCTCATCTCTAGTGTAGCTAAGAGAAAGCAATCTGTGGACGCTCATAGTGACTACAATGATGCAATAAAGCTGCTGTTTTAGTTTTTTAGATGGCTTAGTGCCAGTCAACTCTTTGTGTTCTCTGGTGTTCCTCCATGTGAGACACTTATAAGACATCTGATGTACATTTTATGTGTGGTCTAAGTTTAAGAACAGCATCATAGAAGCTTTATCCAGCCCTGGGATGAGTGAGGAGCTGCTGTCTCAGTACTCATCCAGAACGAGAGAACACTGGAGAGATAGCCTTCATATAAACTGTTTCTTTAACTGGACAATGAATCCTTGGGATTTTATCTTCAAATAAAGACTGAAATAATCAAACGTTAATATCATTCATTCAATTGTCTCCCGTCCTCTCAGACGATTCTCATTGGTTGATGCTGATCTTTTCAGACTACACAGATGAAGTGTGAATAAAACGCCGCTGCAGGCTTTGAATGCAGCACCTTTCTGTCTGTTTGTTGAACATTCCTCCTAACATTGTTCTCCATGCTGTGCAACAACAAGGGAAAATCCTGCAGTGGTCAGAAAAGGAGATCAGCAACTCTCACCTCGTCCTCCTCCGGAATTCTTGACTCCCTGAGGGCTGTTGGGAAAACTCGTGGGGTGAATCCGACTTGAATATTTCCAACAAGTCTCGGAGCAGGCAGGTCCGCTGGTTCTGTCTTGATCTTTGCATCACTTTGATCTAAATGAGTGAATGGGTTCATTAACAAACATAAAACCAACTTATGGAGGAACAAATTGATCTCACAGGAACATACTTACATTGTTTGACCTTTCCTCCACCTGAACATCCTTTGTCCTGCTTCTCTGTCATGGCTCTCAGCTTGTTTGGATTGTCTCCTCCTTTCTTTTGTCTCAGTTGCCATGCTTCCAGCCTTGCGGTGGTGTTCTCTCGCTCAGTGTCCTTCACTTTCTGGATGCTGTCTCTTTCCTCCTCTTCTAGCTGAGATCAAGGAAAACATTCTGTGTCCTTCTAGGTTCTAAAGCAGATATCCAATAGTCGTTTTGAACACCTGGTTCTGTCATTTATGGGGAGATTGTGGTGTCATTGAATGCATTACCTTCATCATGGTCTGCAGTGCATATTTCCTCTCTGCATGCTTTTTCTGTGCCTTGGATCTGGACTCTGCAGAAAGCTTTTCCTGGTATTTCTCCAGAGCCCTTTCTCTGACCTCCTTCTGTTTTTCTTTATCATCTGAAACACATTGTTTACAACTGTAGAGTAATTGTATGTAAAAGTATCGGATACTGCAACTATTCAAGTCAAATGGAGCCTAACCAATCTCAGCTGTGACTTAGCTGATCTCTATTTTAGATACTGAGAGTGGTCAATTCTAAGTCCTGCAGGCCATATGCAGCCCACCCAACACCTTCATTTGTAAGTCCTGGGAATTATTTTTAAAATTTAAGATATATCTGGCCCACTAACACCTTAGTTTTACTGATACTATATGTGTAGATTGCTTCCATTCCCATTTTATGCCCAAGATGTTTGTTTGACGGCCAAAGTAAGAAAGTAAAAAGTCAAATGCCATCAACAAAGTCTATCTCACATGAGACAAACTAGGTGAAGTTAGAGCCAACCATGACAGGTGGATGTGTGGAGGAGATGTGAAATGACATGTATGACAGTCTACTCAAAATTAAAAATTCAGTTATAATCCACTCACCCCCATGCTGGTGGTGGGGTGAGGTGCATGTGTGGAACCAGCACAGAAGCGACCATACTGCTCGGCTGGTTACTGGTCATTGCAAAACTAACCTCCTGAGGCCATCAATCGATGCACCTCTAGTTTCATGCTATTTTGGCCTGAATAATATAAATATTATAACTTCTTAATTTGTTTTTTTACCTGGTTCTGAGGACCAGAAATGTTTGATCAACACTGGGAAGTAAAAAATATTTATAACACTCAGAATTTCTTATTTCAACCATTTTTGCCTTTTCATCTCTTCACATATTAAGAACAGATCTGTGTATTGTTTGATTCAATGACCCATTTGGTAGCCATTAATAGTCATGCTGTTTATTTTAAGACATTCTAAAGCCCTGTTACGTTTCTCAACTCGTCATAAGTCTTACAATTTTGTTATTACCTGAGATTCATGTCTTTCTTTTATCAAGCCAATCTCATTTCTAGTAGTACAAATATATTTATCTTAGTCAAGATCACTTAGTCTAAACACAATGTGTCTTAAAATAAGTGTAGTCCACGGTCTACTGTCATGGTGGTGCAGTGGTTAGCACCTCACAATTAGAAGGCTCTCTGTGGAATTTGCATGGCAACTTGTCTTAGGTGTCCCACCAGTCACCCAGTGGTTTGAGACTTGAGACTCAATATGTATTCCTTTTATTACACTCATTTGTATTTGTTTATATACATTATACACATATTGTCACTGGCAGCTTTGCTGATATTTAGCTATATAAATTTGGTCTGTGTGTTTAAGTATATTGAGAGGAACTCGTATGTGTATGATTGGCCAATAAACATGATTCTGATTCGGACAAACAGATTTTGAAAACAAGTCCAGTGCATTAAAATGTCTTAGAAAGAAAAGAGCAGAACCAGCAGACCATCTGGTCCCATCCTTGGACAGGAAACAAGAGCCACAGGTCTGTCCTCATACAGACCTGTTTGTTCCTTTGTGGCTCTTTTAATATGTAGGTTATTAAATTCACCTTTAATCATAATCAAGTAAAAAAAAAGAAGTTCAGTCAGAGTATGAGGCTAGAATTAATGTCTCATACAGTGTTTCATTTGTATTAATGTTTCTATTTGTTTGATATGTGTTAAAGGAGACAAATAATATCTTTGACTGCGTATATCAGTATTTACTGACTGGACATGATCCCAGACTCAGAGAAGCAACATTCATTTATCATTTCACTGCAATGGGAAACAAGGGTGCTGAATGTTGTCGTGCAGGGTTGAGCTCAGCTATATGCGCTTACATTTAGTTATCATCAGATGCTCCCACATCTTGTTGCTCTTTTTAGGCAAACTTATTAGAGCAACTCCATTTCCAACCTTTGCAGTGCCTCTGACATCATCGACAGGTTGGAACAGGAAGGCTTCAAACAGATACGGCGGAAAATGCACCTGTACGGAAAAAAAGAGGAAAAAATTCCAATTAGTAACGTTGTCTAATTGTATCTACACCGTATGGATACAGTAATCAATGTAGTGGTTCTCTTCAGTATGCTCATTGTACAGTTTTCTTTCTTAGCTTTATCTTTTTCTTACGTGTAATCACATCAAAAGGCATCTCAGCATAGCGGTAAAACAACCTTGCTCCGCCGTCGTACAAACTAGCAACTCATTCTTCTTCGTTGTTTCTTAAAACAGGTGTACGGAATGCCCCACAGGACAAGACCAAAACTCAAAACTGTCTAACTCTTCCTTACTGAACTCTACTTAACATTCATATTACTTGAGAATTAACTGATGGTGAACTCTTCTTTCTCATATTTCAGTCACACAAAAAATAAATTCTTCTTAAAACTTACTTGTACTAAAAAATAGCGCTTACAATCAGTGTTGGTCAGTTCTAACATATGAAATGTCATTCAAATATTTGTGTGCTACAGCTAATCGTGTAGTTTTATGTCACTTTTATTACGTACTGTAAATCATACATTTAGAAAAAGCCACACAATGAAGGGAATGCCATCATGCAGTAAACGAGGTGTTTATTGTTGTTAGCTTTACCTTTAGATACTCGTCTGTGGACATGATGTCCACTTTCCCAACTTTGACTCCTTTTAAAGGCACACTTATGCAAACCGTCGACTCTGTCTGTGTCCAGCTGTAGTCTGTCACTAGCAGAGGCATTTTCACAACTAAGGGTTCACTACACGCACAAAATGTCTATACAGTTCAGCTAAAAACTCATTGATGGCGAACAGTCTTTAAGGACTTGTTGTCAAAGGCACGGCGTCTCCTCGCTATGGTGACGCAGGTTACATCATGGCGCCTTCGCGTCTATCGGAAAATTCAGAACCGAGAGTTGTAATCGACCTAAATAAAATATAACAGAAACTAAACATATTTATATGATATTATGAGGCAAGGTGGTTTCTGCATCCAGCTCCCGACTTGTCAGTTACTTTTAGTTTACATTCTCAGTGTTTACACGCTCTTGCTCTTAAAGTTGTGAAATTTACTGCAGTAATGCTGTTGAACGTCCCATTCGGAATCATAAAACCTTTACTCTTTCTGTGAACACAAAAGATTAGACTTAATTTGATAGGACATGACGACAGCAACATCGTGATCAACAGCAACAGCAATAAAAATGATGATTATAGAAAATTGTCACGTTTCTGTGCAGCTGTCAACTCACTTAGCTCTTAGTATTTTTCTTATTCTCGTCATGCCTTGTCAATGGGCCGAATTGTCCTGTCATTTCAGATCCTGTCACTGCTGCAATCAGCTCATTCCCCTCACCTGATTTTCCCCACCAATCTCCTCACCTGTAGCCTTTTCCTCATCGGTCTCAGTATATACTAGCCCAGTTTCATTCATCCTCCAGCCTTTGCCTGATCAAGTGGATTTTGAAGTTCCCTGCCTGTTTCTTGTTGGTTATGTTTGTCAGATGGGCTGGTTTTCTGGTTTTTGACCCCTGCCTGTTAATCAAGAGTTAAATGAACTGAACTTTCTTCATCTGCTTGTTCCTGTGTTGGGGGGTTCAGATCTGCAACCAGTCATTACAACAGCACCCACAGCTAGTACATCGAGCTTCACGTGTCAGACAAGATATCAGTCAGATGCAAAGCCACAAAAAAAAGTGATCAAATGTCAGAGGATGTATCAGATGAAATAAACAAAACCTTTCTTAGTAAGGGGGATTTGCTCACCTTAGCTTTTTGTTCTTTTTTTAATCCAACCATGTATGTGTCCTTTAATTTCTTCATTTCTGATTTACTTTTATAATGTCAAACAATTTCTGTGTGATATAAAGAGATGGATCTTAAAATATCCTAAAACCTTTGTGATTGATAAGTTGCATTTCAACAGATCAGTTTCAGATCTGGAAAGGTTTAAAATATGGACTGAATCATTTTTATCTTACTGGGTTTATTGGGTCACATGTGTTTGTTGTTTGCTTGTTTCAGAAACAAAATGCTCCTAAAAATTACATTAAATCAGGGCTTGTCTGAGATTTGGACCTGGGACCTCTGGCACCCAAAGCAAGAATTATACCCCTTGACCAACAAGCCTCTACTCAATCTTTAAGCAACTATAGTGGAATGTGGCATGTCCTGTAGTTGGACTTGAGTATGGTGATGTGGCAACTTGGCACTCCATAAATTATCTAGTCCAACAGTGTCCTCTACTGGTTACAGTTATATATTGACCTCATTGTGATTATATGATAGACAGATACTATCGATAGAGCCAGGAGTTAAGAGTTACTTGTGGTACAAGTCTAATGGAGAACACAAATCGAGCATTGATTATCAGTTGGTGAGTTTTAATATTCTGAGATGTACTTCGCAATCCAAAATCTCAAGATGTCTCAATTTTGTCTGATCATTGTTTTCTAGATCTTGTCTTAGAACCCACAAGGAGGGAAATTTGAAATAAAGGATATTAGAAATGTAATATGAGAATGTTAAATAAGGTAGAATACTGAGAAAAAATTAGGGATGTTGAAAACAATGAAACGATCAAAGGTAATAATGGCAAATGGGAAATTCAATAGATTCAAAATTAGGGGAAACTCTGCACTTTGGATTTTGAGGGAAATTCATTAGTGTAATAGGGATGCTGTAAAACGGAGTTAATAGTTCTGTTGCTGTAGGACAGAGCACTTATTCCATACTGGAGATTGGATTGGAGAATATGTTAGGGATATAGCAGCTCACCACTCTTTTTTACAATTGTTGCAGAGATGTTACCTGTCTGGATCAAAAACATTCAAATTGAATGATTAAATGTAATGGATGAACAAATAATAGTATGTCAATTGGAAGATTAACTTTATTTTCAAAAAATGAAACTCAAATTCCCTTAGCTTTACAATCCATCTACCGATTCACCAAAGCATCAGGCCTCAGCTGAATGCAGATAAATGTGAATATTAACATTACATGAGTGTCCCCATGCAGTCAATATGTAATAATATGATTAAAAGGAGATGCAATATTTGGGGATTGTTATCTCTAAAGACAGTATAACAATGTAAGAAATGAACATATGTAATAACGTAGAAAAGTGTCAGAAAATTCTAAACAGATGGCTGCAGAGGGATGTAACTATTTTTGGGAGGATTCTGTTATGCAAGATGGATGGTTTCTCCAGACTCATTTACCCGGCCTTCTCCTTACACATATCAATGAGAATAATCAAAACTATAAACAATGTCGTTTTTAATTTCATATGGAGAAATGAATGTCAGCAAATACAGAAAGCCGATATGGTCGACAACTATGAAGACAGGGGTACAAATGCAACTGATTTCGAAGTCATGAATGGTGTGCTGAAACTGAAATGGCTAAAAAAAATGTATTAAGGGAGAGACACTACTTTTGGTTCATTATCCCTTATATTTTTCATTAAATGGGTGGAATAAGCTTTCTATTACGATATGATTTTGAATGTAGCTCACTAACAGTCAAACTTTCTGCTTTCCATTAGCATGCCCTTCTCTGTTGGAAATTAATTTATACCCCCTCTACAACGTGACAATCTCTGGTAAAAAAAAAAATATTGAACTGTTTTTGAGTCATGCCCCAGACAAACACTGTTTACAGATATATTCCCTGCATTCTATGGCAGGGGGATTAAAAGCAATTGACTCAATGAGGTGTGTGCGAAATGCAAAACACATTTTAATCATGTGTTTCATAAAATCAACGTTTTGTACGTGTTTAACACGTTGCCAAAAATGTCGATGGAGGAAGCTGGAAGGAAGAAAGGAACAAGAATCTTTTATTTTGAAATCAGCAGACAGGAAATGGTTGTTAGTAGGATTTGACTGCCAACTCTCGCTGTGTTGTGCCATCCAGGTAGCTCATTAGCAGGCTAGCATATTTTAACCAAAGTCCAGCATTTACAGCTGAGCGAGGGGCAGGTGAGATTGTTTTCGCAACCTGGTCCGTCTTTCGGAAAATAGTGATCTCGTTTGTTTTTGTGTCGTCAATCTTTTTGAGTTGTTTCCGGCAACATTGAAGCCAACGACGTTGATGTTGGCAAGTTATGCTAGGCTAGCAAGGCATATATAGGCGTTTGTATTTCCTTTGAGGTACCAATGTATTGTAATTGATATGGGGCTTATAATGTTAAAGAGTCATGGCATTTGTGTTTTTGTTGATAATATGCATTCTTGTACAGTCAATGACAGGGAGATTAGCCAGATGGAAGCTTTAGCTTGCCCCTCCTTGTTGCTAGGCGACAATCCCTTACGGGGAGTCTGAGGTAAAGCCTGTAATTAAATTAGTGTAGCAAAATCAGTCATTGTCACTCGGTTTTATACACGCCAACATACTTTTCATCTGCTTGATTTGTCATCTGAATAGAACTGTAACAATAAATTGCCTCTTACAGCTGAGTTCTCCTCGGATTTGATCTGATCAGGGATATAGAACAGACACCATGTTGGTGCCCATATTCACTCTGAAGCTTAACCACAAGATCAACCCTCGCATGGTGGCTGTTGGGAAATTTGACGGGGTCCACCCATGCCTTACTGCAGCCACACAGGCTGGAAAGGTGAGTAAATGCGTTTTTACTGTTCCTACATAACTTTGGTGAGTTCATAATCCCCCAAAAGTACATATCTCATATCATGGTTGCTGTCTGAGTAAACGATAGTTCTTCCCTTTTTATTTTCTCAGGTATTTTCATCTACGATTTCTAAAAAGTTGGGACATCTTGTAAAACCTTAAAAAGTACATAATGCAATAATTTGCACACTGTGTTTACCAACAACAGTTTTACAGAGTGCTGTTGAGCCCATGTGTTAGTGTCCTATATAAGATAAGATAAGATATTCCTTTATTAGTCCCACAGTGGGAAATTCTCAATGTTACAGTAGCACAGTGTACAGTAGCACAGTGGGGAGGGGAAAATATAAAAAAATACAAATACTATAAACGAGGGATATAAAGTGTCTCAAAAGTATTGCACAGACAAAATATACAAGATATTGTGTGGTCTACTGGGAGCAGTGCTGGTTGTATAATTGAACAGCTGCAGAAAGGAAAGACTTGCGATAGCGCTCCTTCACACACTTCGGGTGAAGCAGCCTCTTGCTGAAGGAGGAGTCATTGTCCATCATTTTATTTAATTTATGTTTTACAGTGTCCCAATATTTTTAGAACATCTCCAATAATTATTCTCGTAGACTTGCTATAACATGGACAGAGTGACCATTGTCTCAATTCTTCTCTACTCACCCACTCTACAGTACATGCCACATGTCATCTGGACTTACAACACTAATTATGTTTCAATTCTAAACCACCTTTCTTAATTTTGATACTCATGTCTGGATGGATGGATGGATGCATGGATGGTCTCATCTCTCTTCTTGTTCTCTTTGAAGGTTTTTATCCACAACCCTCATGCTCGTAGTCAGAGACCTGTGGCCCACCGACTGAGCCAGAGCACCCAGGACTCTGACATCTCTCTGCTCAACATCAACCAGGCTGTCACTTGTCTGACGGCAGGAACACTGGAGCCAAACACCACAGGGGACACACTGTTGGTGGGATCCCAGACCAATCTGTTGGCCTATGATGTCCATGACAATGCAGATATATTCTACAGGGAGGTGAGGGAAGCTGAGGAGAATAAGGGGGGTTGTACTGTTGGAGTCTAAGGGCTGATCACACAGACACACATCACCAGAAGCCTCTCAGTTTGCTGCTGTTCCTGCTATTATTATCATTATATTATTATTATCATCATTATTATTATTATCATTATTATTATTATTATTATTATTATTATTAATATCATTATTATTATCATCATTATTATTATTGTTATTATTATTATCATCATTATTATTATCATTATTATTATCATCATTATTATTATCATTATTATTATTATTATTATTATTAATATCATTATTATTATTGTTATCATTATTATCATTATATTATTATTATCATTATATTATTATTATCATTATTATTATTATTATTATTAATATCATTATTATTATCATCATTATTATTATTGTTATTATTATTATCATCATTATTATTATCATCATTATTATTATCATTATTATTATTATCATCATCATCATTGTTATTATCATCATTATTATTATTATTGTTATTATTATAATTATTATTATGTTAAGTGCTGACTCATTGAAGACTGGAGGTATGGATAAATGTTTAGACAAAAAATAAAGGTTTAATCCATTTATGACTTTTTGGTTGATTCTGCTAACATATAGACAACTGGAGTGAAAAAAGGGCTTCCCTCCACCTATTCTGAGTCTATTTAGAAAGAAAGTTGAACAAATGTAAGAATGCTTCAAATAGCAATGCTTAACACACAGAGGAGCTGTTGAAATGTTGTTGTGCAGTATTTCACTTGTTCTTTGTTCTTCTGTCCTTTCTGGGTGTGTGTCTGTGTGTGGGTGTAGGTGACTGATGGGGCCAATGCTATTGTGTTGGGAAAACTCGGGGACATCCCAAAGCCTCTTGCCATCATTGGTGGGAACTGCGCCTTACAAGGCTTTGACAATGGGGGCAACGACCACTTCTGGACAGTAAGAACTAAAACATTTTAGAATCCAAATGAGACAGTCTGTTCAGTCAAGGAATGTGTCTCATCAAATAGCGATATGACACACACAGTGACACTTCAAGCTATTTTATATTTCTGAGACTGAATGCTGAAAACCATTTATGTCATTCATTTAAAATGAGTCACTCTACTAAGTGAATGCATTCATGAAGTGTGTTGTTTTTAGGTAACTGGAGATAATGTCAGATCTCTGGTGCTCTGTGACTTCACTGGGGATGGGAAAAATGAGGTAACATATGCTCTGTGTCTGATGAATGTGCAGCTTTGTTGCTGCTCTTCCTCATATCTCTCTCCTGTTTTCTAGTTTCAACATGTTCAGTCATATCTGAGCTATATAGACATGAGTCAAATGACAGATTTCTTCATATGAAAATGGTCATTTGTTGACTTCAGAAATGCCGCCAGCTATTCTGTATTGTTCTTACAGCTCCTGGTAGGATCGGAGGACTTTGACATCAGGGTGTTCAAAGAGGATGAGCTTGTGTCTGAGATGACTGAGAATGAGGTAAATGGACGAGTGTGTTTCACCCTTTTAATACTGACAACAGTGTGTTTTTAAATGCTTTAAAGTATGTCTTGTACAGAGGGCAGTCCCATGGTTTTATTTGTCATCATCATTGTACCGTTAAAAGTTATTACTGTCACTGGAACAGTATTTCTGACATGACATTTTCTCCATACAGACAGTAACATCACTGTGTCATATGCATGGCAGCAGGTTTGGCTATGCCCTGGCCAATGGGACTGTGGGAGTTTATGACCGTACCGCCCGCTACTGGAGGATTAAGGTGCCACAATCACAGCATGACCTTAAAATGCATTGACAGTAATAATCGACACTAGAATTCAAATCTTTAGTATTTGGTTGGTTTATGTGAAATCCTCAACCGTTTCAGCCCATGTTAGGGTTGCATACTGAACTTTTAAGTATACTGACCGAGTTACAGTACATCAATACTACAGAGGGCTGATTCATTTTAAATCAACTGCTGACAAACTTCTGTATATGAGAGCACATCAGAGTGAGAGAGTAACTTAGAGTATAGAGAGAGAGAGAGAGAGAGATTCTACTGCACAACTGGCCCATCCTAAAAGACCGAGAGAAGATCTACTTTAACTTTCATTTTTAAACGTCATGTTTACATATACAATAAAACCTAACACTATTGTTTCCCTTTCTAAAAAAGCAAAATACTACATTCAGCAGGCTACAATCATATGTCATCTAAATCAGTCATGAGTCAGCAGATGTCATCTAGAGAAAGGTTTGGCTGCAGTCTCATAGTTCTACACGACACTCCCTTGAGATCCTCCTCTAGGGGGCTGTTTGTTATTTATGAGAGGAGCGGGGGAGGTGTAGAAAGGGGGAGGCACTTCAAATTATATGTTCAGCACTGGGGAGGAACTTATTTTTCATATTTTGATGATGGGGAGGAATATACAACTTTAAATATTTGCATTTACTTTAAACATGTTTTACTTTTAATAGTTTACCACTGTATAGTGACTGGACTCATGAAATTGAGCAGCTCCATGCATGTAATCACTGTCGGTTACTGGTGATTACAAGTGAGAGGTAGGGCTACAGTAATTGATTATTTTAGTAATCGAGTATTCTATCGATTATTCTGGTGATTAATCCACTAATTGAATAAGAAACATTGCATGATCTGTAATTTTTTTCATGAAGTCACTTTTGCTTTATTCAAGAGCAATAGTAATATACAAAAGAGAAAATAAGACAGGTCTCTTAAATAAACAACTGATTGTTTACCTTTTTGGAAAAACAACATGTTTATAGCATTAATTGCAATAATATCTGTCTCTGCAGTGAGACTAAAACAGTTTTAACAAATCAAATGATTCATCTGAAGCTGAAAAAACACAGAGTCCTAACATTAACATTCCATAAGCTTAGCTTTTTCTGACTGAACTGTCTTCATTGCACTGGTAACTGGTTCTCTAGGGTAAATATTTTACAAAACATTTTTAGGGTTTTAAAGAGAAAAAATACTTTTTGAAAATCAAAAACCATAATGTTCAAGCAAAACCCATTTAGTGCATTTAAGTGCTTAGTTTTAAAGAAGAAAACATTCTCTGAAGTGCACAAATAAATTAAACATATAAAAAATAATTTCAGTTCATCTTTTCAAAAAAGGCACACATACAACTTAAACTTAGGCATAATAATAAACTGCCTGTAAGTCGTGCAACGTAACTTTCAAACTAAAGGTTTCAAGTCTCAGGCCTTTATGGCATCTGAAACAAATGCAAAGGAAGGTAACAAGAGCTAATGAACATTTATTTACTCTGTTGAAGGGACGCCCTGCACCTGCTGACCCTACTCACTGCAATCAAATTAAAATACACCTGCTGTACTGGATTGGTGCATTTTAGGCTCCAGCTGCTAGTGTGTGTGTGTGTGTGTGTCTGTCTGTGTGAGTGGTGTATGTGTGTGTAATTAACCTAATAATAACACTCATGAAGCTCATGCTTTAACAAATTGACTTACCTAATTTAGGGACACATAATACCTGCCAGGTAGCCCCACACTGATTGACGTTCTTAACCAGCCATTAAATATTACCTTAAGTAACTGGCGTTCTTTACTACCCTTTATATCAACTAGAGAACACAATCATTTATGTTATGCTACTGCTAACGTATCGTTAGCTTTAACCTTGTTGTGTCCAGTCCGCTCCGTGGACTGGATGCATAGACTGGATGTTTTCGGTTGAGGTGCTGCAGCTTGACGAAGTTCTATTGTAGTAAACTACTTCTGTTTTACAATAGACACACTGCACTGTGTTTTCTTTTCGTTTCAACTTGTAGTGATCCAACGCTTTGGACATTTTCTGTAGTTTCCTCTGGGGTGTTCTTTTTGCTCCTCGCTCTTTTTCTTCTTTCTCTCTCTCCATGATTTTGTAGTCCTGAGCCGCCGCTGAAATGGCAACATGGGGAAACTGAGCTGCTTTGGCGGAGATCTGCACTCTCCGAGTGCTTTCTAGTTTTAACTGATTCTATCAACACTTTAAGGGCTTTTTTTACATTCATGCCTTAAATGTCTCAATTTATTTTTAATGCTCTTTATTTCTATTTCTTTTTCATTAATAATTTTTTTTTCCTGGCAGTCTAAGAATCACGCAATGAGCATCCATGCCTTTGACTTGAATGCTGATGGAGTGGTGGAGCTCATCACTGGCTGGTCCAATGGAAAGGTCCTCACATCACCTCTCACACTTCAGACATGTGATCAGTATATCGTATTTTTAACTGGTCTTCAATCCTTGATTACATTCCCCTGTCACTTCAGATTGATGCTCGTAGCGACCGCACAGGTGAGGTCATTTTCAAAGACAACTTCTCATCTTCTGTGGCCGGAGTGGTAGAGGGAGACTACAGGCTGGATGGACAGCAACAACTTATCTGCACCTCAGTAGATGGAGAGGGTATGTAGTTTGGGTGTGTCTACCTCTATGTTTTTTGGACACATGTATAAGAGAAGACATGTTGTAACTGGTCGAATTTGGGCCATCTTGTGTGGTCCTGGATAGATGCTTTTACAAATATCTATCTTTATTTTGTGGGAGGTGTTTGTGTCAGAAAGAGGAAGGTTTATGTGCTCGTGTTGAAGGTTTATTATGCATGTTCTCATAACCCAAATGAGAAAAAACATTGTGTGTGTCTTGTAGTCCGAGGTTATTTGCCAGCCAGTAAGGACCTTAAAGGGAATCTTATGGACTCCAGTGCTGAACAGGACCTCATTAGAGAGCTCAGTCAGCGCAGACAGAATCTGTTACTGGAGCTACGCAACTATGAAGAGAATGCCAAGGTACATGCATTTATTTTTTTTCTTTTAAGTTATTTCTTTAGCCAAAACATCTCTCTGGCTGATTGCAGTATAGAGGTGACATCACAGTAGGCGTACTCACTGCGGTTACACCCACTGAGGAGCAGGAAGCTCTTAAGGAGGCCCTGTTTACAACTGTGAAACTGTAACTTTTCAAAATCAACACCACAGAATAAGATCACAGTAGTGGTTCAGCAAATCTGCATTCGAGGAGAGTTAATAAACTCAAAGAGTCTGTAGTACAAACAAAACCAGACAGGGAACACTTAATCATCATAGTATAACACCAAGTCAGTTAAACTTCAGGGATATCACTACTGGTAGCATGAGGCGGTACCTGCAGCCTAATCAGGTTGCACAAGGTAGTACAGCTCCTCCAGAACGACACATCCATACGTGAGGTCACAAGAAGGTTTGCTGTCTCCCAGCACAGTCTGAAGAGCATGGAGGAGATATCAGGAGACCAGCCGTTACACGAGGAGAGCTGGACAGTGATGTAGAAGGGCATCAACCCAGCAGCAGGACCGGTATCTGCTCCTTTGTGTGAGGAGGAACAGGAGGAGCACAGCCAGAGCCCCACAAAATGACCTCCAGCAGGATACTGGTGTGCATGTTTCTGACCACACTGTCAGAAACAGACTTCATGAGGGCCTGACCTCCTCTAGTGGGACCTGTGCTCACAGCCCAGCACCGTGCAGCTCCATTGACATTCACCAGAGAACACCAGAATTGGCAGGTCCTCCATTGGTGCCCCGTTCTCTTCACAGAGGTGAGCAGATTCACACTGAACACATGTGACAGGTGTGAAAGAGTCTGGAGACGCCGTGGTGAACGTTATCCTGCTGTAATATCATCCAGCATGACCGGTTTGGTGGTGGGTCAGTGATGGTCTGGAGAGGCAGATCCTTGGAGGGCCTCACAGATCTCCATGTCATAGCCAACGGTACCCTGACTGATTGTCAGACCTTAAGCTGGTGCAGCAGGCCCTGGGTTCCTCGCGGTGCAGCGGGCCCTGGGTCCCTCCTGGTGCAGTGGGCCCTGGGTTGCTCTCGGTGCAGCGGGCCCTGGGTTCCTCTCGGTGCAGTGGGCCCTGGGTTCCTCCTGGTGCAGTGGGCCCTGGGTTCCTCCTGGTGCAGTGGGCCCTGGGTTCCTCCTGGTGCAGCGGGCCCTGGGTTCCTCCTGGTGCAGGACGATGTGCACCTATGTGACCAGAGTCTGTAGGCAGTTCCTGGATGACAAAGGCATTGATGCCATTGACTGGCCTCACGTTCCCCTGACCTAAATCCAGCTGAGCACCTAAGGAACGTTACGTATCGGTGCATCCAATGCCGCCAAGTACCACCACAGACTGTCCAGAAGCTCACTGATGGCCTGATCCAGGTCTGGGAGGAGATCCCCCAGGACACCATCCAGCAGCTCATCAGGATCATGACCAGATGTTGTCAGGAGTGCATACAGGCAGGCGGGGGTCAAACACACTACTGAGTCACATTATGAGTTGATGATGACACTCAGTTGGATCAGTCTGTGATTTAAAACTTTTACTTAGATTTTCGGTGTGATTTTGAATCCAGCCCTCAATGGTTGATGATTTTGGTTTCCATTGATTGTTGTTACGTCACTTTGTTCTCAACAAATTATACAAAGTACGTCAGTAAAGATTTTCAACTTGAATAATTCATTCATCAAGATCCGATGTGTGATTTAAGTGGTATTTTTTAGCAGTGTAGATTTGCTTATTCCACAGGGAGCTGGGTATGAAAATGACAAATCCATTGTTTAGAAACTCGTAAAGACACTTGTTTTCCATCACTTTGCACAAGAGAGAGCTTATAGTATTCAGCCATTTATTAATATCAGGTAGTAAATATTTAAACAGAGACATTGACAGATTTTATTCCTTGACTTTCGTGACATGTAGGTATCCATTTGAACTTTTAGTTGGTGACCAGATATTTAAAAAAATTATGACTTGAAATTGTGAACTCTGTGGGTGATGACAGGGTTCTTTATTGACATTGTGGTTTAAATGCTGTTTCAGGGTTTGTCCGAGACAAAGAGTGGAGTTGGTGTCATACCAGCAAACACTCAGCTCCAGACAGCGCTGTCGGTGAGACCTGCTACAGAGGCCCAGAAGGCTCATGTGGAGCTCAGCATTTCAACGCCAAATGGTAGAGTGTTTTACCACTTAAGAAATTTCAAGCATGTTGAGAACTGACTAAATACTGATACATTTCTAAACCTCTCCTCTGTCCTCCTCAGAAACCATCATCCGTGCAGTGCTCATCTTCGCAGAGGGAATATTTGAGGGAGAGAGCCACGTTGTCCATCCCAGCACCCAGAACCTGTCAGGCTGTGTCCGAGTCCCCATTATCCCCCCCAAAGATATACCAGTAGATCTGCACATCAAAACCTTTGTTGGAGGCAAAATCAGGTAGGATGTGTGTGAGTGCGGCAAGTGTGTGTGCTCTCATAATGGTTTTTTTAACACCACCTCTTCTTTCTTTTTCCCCTCTCCAGTACCCAGTTCCACGTGTTTGAAATCACTCGTCAGCTGCCTCGTTTCTCCATGTATGACATCACAGCTGACCCCTCAGCTGCCCCGCCCTCTGGATGGGTTACCTTCAGCATCAACGATCGACCACAGCGGGTAGGCTGTCACAGTGTCCCACAGACAGACAACAGGAAATGTGATTCTTCTCAGTAACTACATATTTGAGTCAATAACATGCTGATATGAGGCTTAATTCAAATCTGATCTCATCTTTCTGGATCTATATATGTAATTGTCTATGTGTGTCTTTGTGCATGTGTGTGTGTAGGTGGAAATGTGGTTGAATCAGAACTTCCTTCTTCCAGAGGGAGTTGACAGTCCAGATGTCACTTTTAATTCACTAAGAGGAGGGGGACTGTTATCCATCAGCATGGCCAGCAATGGACAGGTATAAACACACATGTCATTTAGCTGTTCACGCTACCTTATCAAGAGTAAGAAAAACATTGATGTTAATTTGTGCAAAGTTTAAATTGCCTGAGGCCTTTTTAAAATCGTCTTAAATCAATTGGTTAATTAATCTCTAATTTGGCCACTCAGATCACTTTGAGAACCGATGACATTGACCTGGCTGGAGATCTGGTCCAATCACTGGCCTCCTTTCTGGCAATGGAGGACTTGTCAGCAGAAGCGGACTTCCCCCGATACTTTGAGGAGCTACGTAATACACTCACTGAGGTTCGGCCTTTATCAGATTAAAACCTCCACTTTCAAATATATTGTATGCTGTTATTCCACTAATACACAAAGACACAATGCCTTCTGTCTCATTGTTACGTGCACATAGAACTACAACCTTTGGCTTTGACCAGGCTCAAAAGAGTCAGGAGAAATTAATGTAGTGACTTGTTTGTTTTCAACATGAAATAAAAGCATGGCGAAGTAAAATTTCAGCCATGAGCCTGTTTCTACAGAAGTTACATTTTGTATCCTGTGGTTTGAGACTTAAATATTAATGTAGGTATATTTGTTATGTTATTATAATACTGAATTTCTCCTGTTATCATACATGTCTGTATGTTAGGTGGATGAGTTCCACTCTGTTCATCATAAGTTAACTGCAGCTATGGCTGACCACTCCAACTACATCAGGAACATGCTGGTACAAGCAGAGGATGCTCGCCTCATGGGTGACGTGTGAGTTCACACAACATGCACAGTAACACTTGACAATATATTTAACTGGTTAACTAATTCAGCTAATTCTTTTCAGTGAAATATGGCAACGCATGTTTGTTTAAAAGAAGTAAACCATTAATGGAACTGAGTCCACTTGTGTTTGTTCTGCTGTGAGAAAGGTCTTCTACTCTGCAAAAGTAGAAGAGTAGAAGACCTAAAAGTAATGTGTTCTAATATAACAGTCCTGCAGGAAATCCTCCCTTCATGATGGTTACAATGTTCAGTTTGTGTTGCAAGCATAGTGTTTCTAATATTTAGTCTACCATCACTGATATAAACATGAAGGACAAAACATTAGAAATATGCGGAGGCCCTAAAGGGACATGGGGCAAAAGAAAAAAGAAAAGAAAAAAAGAGTTTCTGGTGCGCATGGGAAACTATCCTGTGTGAATGAGAAAGTATTCCTGTGTACTTTCTTACAGTATACCTGTGTACTTTCTTACAGTATACCTGTATGTTTTCTTACAGTATACCTGTATGTTTTCTTACAGTATATCTGTGTACTTTCTTACAGTATACCTGTATGTTTTCTTACAGTATACCTGTATGTTTTCTTACAGTATACCTGTGTACTTTCTTACAGTATACCTGTATGTTTTCTTACAGTATACCTGTGTACTTTCTTACAGTATATCTGTGTACTTTCTTACAGTATATCTGTGTACTTTCTTACAGTATACCTGTGTACTTTCTTACAGTATACCTGTGTACTTTCTTACAGTATATCTGTGTACTTTCTTACAGTATACCTGTGTACTTTCTTACAGTATATCTGTGTACTTTCTTACAGTATACCTGTGTACTTTCTTACAGTATATCTGTGTACTTTCTTACAGTATACCTGTATGTTTTCTTACAGTATACCTGTGTACTTTCTTACAGTATACCTGTATGTTTTCTTACAGTATACCTGTGTACTTTCTTATTGTATACCTGTGTACTTTCTTACAGTATACCTGTCTACTTTCTTACAGTATACCTGTATGTTTTCTTACAGTATACCTGTATGTTTTCTTACAGTATACCTGTATGTTTACTTACAGTATACCTGTGTACTTTCTTACAGTATACCTGTGTACTTTCTTACAGTATACCTCTGTACTTTCTTACAGTATACCTGTATGTTTACTTACAGTATACCTGTGTACTTTCTTACAGTATACCTGTGTACTTTCTTACAATATACCTGTGTACTTTCTTACAGTATACCTGTGTACTTTCTTACAGTATACCTGTATACTTTCTTACAGTATACCTGTATGTTTTCTTACAGTATACCTGTCTACTTTCTTACAGTATACCTGTATGTTTTCTTACAGTATACCTGTCTACTTCCTTACAGTATACCTGTGTACTTCCTTACAGTATACCTGTGTACTTCCTTACAGTATACCTGTCTACTTTCTTACAGTATACCTGTGTACTTCCTTACAGTATACCTGTGTACTTCCTTACAGTATACCTGTGTACTTTCTTACAGTATACCTGTGTACTTTCTTACAGTATACCTGTGTACTTTCTTACAGTATACCTGTCTACTTTCTTACAGTATACCTGTATGTTTTCTTACAGTATACCTGTCTACTTCCTTACAGTATACCTGTGTACTTCCTTACAGTATACCTGTGTACTTCCTTACAGTATACCTGTCTACTTTCTTACAGTATACCTGTGTACTTCCTTACAGTATACCTGTGTACTTCCTTACAGTATACCTGTGTACTTCCTTACAGTATACCTGTGTACTTTCTTACAGTATACCTGTGTACTTTCTTACAGTATACCTGTGTACTTTCTTACAGTATACCTGTATGTTTCCTTACAGTATACCTGTATGTTTTCTTACAGTATACCTGTATACTTTCTTACAGTATACCTGTATGTTTTCTTACAGTATACCTGTCTACTTTCTTACAGTATACCTGTATACTTTCTTACAGTATACCTGTGTACTTTCTTACAGTATACCTGTATGTTTTCTTACAGTATACCTGTATGTTTTCTTACAGTATACCT
The DNA here is from genome assembly GCA_037577475.1 of Chaunax sp. Z400. Classification (NCBI taxonomy): domain Eukaryota; kingdom Metazoa; phylum Chordata; class Actinopteri; order Lophiiformes; family Chaunacidae; genus Chaunax; species Chaunax sp. Z400. The sequence continues at coordinate 27,558,833 of CM075186.1, forward strand.
GTGTACTTTCTTACAGTATACCTGTATGTTTTCTTACAGTATACCTGTATGTTTTCTTACAGTATACCTGTATGTTTTCTTACAGTATACCTGTATGTTTTCTTACAGTATACCTGTGTACTTTCTTACAGTATACCTGTATGTTTTCTTACAGTATACCTGTCTGTTTTCTTACAGTATACCTGTGTACTTTCTTACAGTATACCTGTCTACTTTCTTACAGTATACCTGTATGTTTTCTTACAGTATACCTGTATGTTTTCTTACAGTATACCTCTGTGTTTTCTTACAGTATACCTGTATGTTTTCTTACAGTATACCTGTATGTTTTCTTACAGTATACCTGTGTACTTTCTTACAGTATACCTGTATGTTTTCTTACAGTATACCTGTATGTTTTCTTACAGTATACCTCTGTACTTTCTTACAGTATACCTGTCTACTTTCTTACAGTATACCTGTATGTTTTCTTACAGTATACCTGTGTACTTTCTTACAGTATACCTGTATGTTTTCTTACAGTATATCTGTATGTTTTCTTACAGTATATCTGTATGTTTTCTTACAGTATATCTGTATGTTTTCTTACAGTATACCTGTGTACTTTCTTACAGTATACCTGTGTACTTTCTTACAGTATACCTGTGTACTTTCTTACAGTATACCTGTATGTTTTCTTACAGTATACCTGTATGTTTTCTTACAGTATACCTGTGTGTTTTCTTACAGTATACCTGTGTACTTTCTTACAGTATACCTGTGTACTTTCTTACAGTATACCTGTATGTTTTCTTACAGTATACCTGTATGTTTTCTTACAGTATACCTGTATGTTTTCTTACAGTATACCTGTATGTTTTCTTACAGTATACCTGTCTACTTTCTTACGGTATACCTGTGTACTTTCTTACGGTATACCTGTATGTTTTCTTACAGTATACCTGTCTTCTTTCTTACAGTATACCTGTATACTTTCTTACGGTATACCTGTCTTCTTTCTTACAGTATACCTGTCTTCTTTCTTACAGTATACCTGTGTTCTTTCTTACAGTATACCTGTGTACTTTCTTACAGTATACCTGTCTACTTTCTTACAGTATACCTGTATACTTTCTTACAGTATACCTGTGTACTTTCTTACAGTATACCTGTATGTTTTCTTACAGTATACCTGTATGTTTTCTTACAGTATACCTGTCTTCTTTCTTACAGTATACCTGTGTTCTTTCTTACAGTATACCTGTGTACTTTCTTACAGTATACCTGTGTACTTTCTTACAGTATACTTGTATGTTTTCTTACAGTATACCTGTGTACTTTCTTACAGTATACCTGTGTACTTTCTTACAGTATACCTGTATGTTTTCTTACAGTATACCTGTGTACTTTCATACAGTATACTTGTATACTTTCTTACAGTATACTTGTATGTTTTCTTACAGTATACCTGTATACTTTCTTACAGTATACTTGTATACTTTCTTACAGTATACCTGTATGTTTTCTTACAGTATACCTGTATACTTTCTTACAGTATACCTGTATACTTTCTTACAGTATACCTGTATGTTTTCTTACAGTATATCTGTATGTTTTCTTACAGTATACCTGTATGTTTTCTTACAGTATACCTGTATACTTTCTTACAGTATACCTGTATACTTTCTTACAGTATACCTGTATGTTTTCTTACAGTATACCTGTATGTTTTCTTACAGTATACCTGTATGTTTTCTTACAGTATACCTGTATGTTTTCTTACAGTATACCTGTGTGTTTTCTTACAGTATACCTGTGGACTTTCTTACAGTATACCTGTATACTTTCTTACAGTATACCTGTATGTTTTCTTACAGTATACCTGTGTACTTTCTTACAGTATACCTGTGTACTTTCTTACAGTATACCTGTATGTTTTCTTACAGTATACCTGTATGTTTTCTTACAGTATACCTGTGTGTTTTCTTACAGTATACCTGTGTGTTTTCTTACAGTATACCTGTGTACTTTCTTACAGTATACCTGTGTACTTTCTTACAGTATACCTGTGTACTTTCTTACAGTATACCTGTATGTTTTCTTACAGTATACCTGTGTGTTTTCTTACAGTATACCTGTGTGTTTTCTTACAGTATACCTGTGTGTTTTCTTACAGTATACCTGTGGACTTTCTTACAGTATACCTGTATGTTTTCTTACAGTATACCTGTGTACTTTCTTACAGTATACCTGTGTACTTTCTTACAGTATACCTGTATGTTTTCTTACAGTATACCTGTGGACTTTCTTACAGTATACCTGTGGACTTTCTTACAGTATACCTGTATGTTTTCTTACAGTATACCTGTGGACTTTCTTACAGTATACCTGTGGACTTTCTTACAGTATACCTGTATGTTTTCTTACAGTATACCTGTATGTTTTCTTACAGTATACCTGTGGACTTTCTTACAGTATACCTGTATCCTGACATAGTAATGTCCTTGTAATGAAGTCCCAGGTTAAAGTATAGCTCATATTGTTATTTCCACACAGGATCATAACTGGATGAAATACAGTAGGTGGTCACACACCAGATACACTGTACTTCCTCGTGAGCACAGGATAGTTTCTGGTGCACACCAGATAGTTTCCCATATGCACCAGAAACTTATAGAATTTTTTTTTTTTGCCCATGTCCCTTTAGGGGCTCCATAGAAATATTTCTCTGTATAATACTATACAATTCAACAGCACCACACTCCCTTAAAATCCAATCAGCACCTCTCTAAATCATTGAGCACTGAGCGTATATTCCACCATGTGTTGACCATCATTTGATCTCTTTTATTTATGCATCAAACCAACTCCCAAGTCCGTCTTCAGCCCCATGTTTTCTCTTTGTGGTTTTCTCTCAATATCTGTAGGACAACTATGAAGAAGCGTTACAGAGAGCTGTACGATCTAAACAGAGATCTGATCAATGAATATAAAATCCGCTCCAACAACCACAACGCACTGCTGGCCTGCCTCAAGTCTGTCAACCAGGCCATACAGCGGGCAGGTAGACTGAGAGGTAAGCTACAGTGTGAGCTCTTAATGGTGGTATTGTATATGTGCTGACAGGCTTGGAGTCAAGCCTTACATAAGGGGGGATGTACATGTCAGAGAGCGTTTGAGACAATCAGTATGTGCATGGGGAGCTTATGGAATGTAGTCTGGTTGATGGGAAATGTATCCTGTGGGTCATTAGCAGCGTCCATGTTTTGGGCTAATGTGGATGCACGATGACTTTATTCTTCTAATTATGATTTTTAGAGGCAGATGTTTATGTCAGTTTCATGCTTTGCCATTAGTATGAGTGGAAACACACCTCAGCTCCAGTACCCAACTGGGAAAGCCTCATTTTCAGTCCCCAAGATCTTTTTTTTGGTAGCATACGGTTGTTTTTCAGCAGATTATAGAAAACCTGCTGGCCCAGTTTTTATTAAACTTGGTGAAATAGTGTAGCACGGGCCAAATGAGAACCCATACATTTTGGAGAACATCTGTTCAGTCAGTGAATCAGAGAAATAAAAAACATACACGATGGTTATGTTGTACAGCACACACCTCCACACAACCCTACAGGAAGGGCCACATTACTGAGTTTTGTGTGAATCAAACACACACCCACACACCTGCAACTCTTTATACAGCCATGACATAGACAGATCAGAGGAGGGGGACGGAGCCGGCAGTCTCACCTGGTCTGATCTCACACCCCATGTACTGTTATTGGCTGGGGGCTAACAGACCACTACCCAAAGACTGGTGCATAGATTCTTAGATTCTTCAAAGTAGCCACCGTTTACCTCAATGTCAGCTTTGCACACTATTAAAATAATAATAATAATAACTTTATTCATATAGCACATTTAAAAAGTTTACAGAGTTTACAGAGTGCTTTGACAGACAAGGCAACGACAGAGCAATACAATATGAAGGTAAAAGTACATAAAACACTGGGCGTTGACATTGAGAAGACAACAGTCAAAAGCAAAACAAAATTAAGGAATGACTTAAAAGATGAAAGGACAATAAAAAGACAACATCGCCTAAAAGAAAGTCTGGAGAAGTGAGTTTAAAGAAGTGATTTAAAAGAAGTTACTATTACTATTGACATCATCTTAACCAGCTTCATGAGGTCATCACCCGGAATGGTTTCCAAGCAGCAGGTGGGTCTTATCAAAAGTTAATTTGTGGAATTTTTGCCCTTTTTAATGGGTATAAGATCATCAGTTTTGTTGAGATGGGATAGTGTTTGTATACAGTAAACAGGCCTATTCAGCAACTGTAGTAATCCACATCATGTCAAGAACCGCTCAACTAAAGTAAAGACAAATGACAGGCCATTATTATTTTAAGACATGAAGGTCAGTCAGTCTGGAAAATTGTAAGAACTTTGAATTTATCTTCAAGTGCAGTTTTAAAAACCATCAAATGCTGTGATGAAACTGGCTCCAATGAGGACAGTGATCCAGAACACACCTCAAGGCTCTGTAAGGACTATTTAACCAAGAAGGAGAGTGAAGGAGACAAAGGAGTGCTGCATCAGATCATCTGACCTCCACAAACACAACTGAGAAGGTTTGGGATGAGTTGGACCACAGAGTGAAAGAAAAGCAGCCAATAAGAGCTCAGCATTTATGGGAACTCCTTCCAGACTGTTGGAAACCCACTGATGGTGACGACCTCATGAAGCTGGTTGAGAGGATGTTATCAGAGCAAAAACTGGCTACCTAGAAGAATCCAAAGAATAAAACATTTTGATTTGTTTACATTTTGTTTGCTTACTGCATAATTCCATGTGTTAATTCATAGTTTTGATACCTCAAGTGTTGTGCTATAATATACAAAATAATAAATATAATGCCATTGAATTAGAAGGTGTGGCCAAACTTTAAATGTTGTTACATCTAGTGTACCAGTTTTGTCTCCTCATATTAATCCGTGTTTCCCTGTTTTTCCTCCCTCTCAGTGGGTAAACCCAAGAACCAAGTGATCTCCGCCTGTCGAGATGCCATCAAAAGCAATAACATCAGCACACTCTTCAGGGTCATGAGATCCGGCACTGCGAAGGACAGGGACTGAAGGAATGGACAAATAGACTGAAAAAAAAGGATGGTCGCAAGCACAACCGATGAGTACTGAAATGTTGGATTAATCTGTTTTAAACTCGGTGATGAATAATGACTCTGGGATTAGAGGACACAAGCAGGTGAAAAGCTGAGGACAGTTAAGTCTATGGAACTGGGATGTAGCCTTAATCTTTTCTTTTTTTTTTTAACACAATTTAGGAACTAGCAACATCCTGGCAGCAACATTGGGCACCAGCTCCATAAAACTTTTTGACTGTTCTTGAAACTTGAATTGCTGCTAGTTGACAGAAATGAAATGTTGTCCAGGCTTATTGTGCTGGCAGCTGCCTGAAGGAGCTTGTTATGGTGCAGGAACAGCTCAGCTAAATAATTAGTGTAGGAGTCAGCAGGCTGAAGTAACAACTTTAGAAGAAGTGGCTTTAGAAGACTTGATTCTGAAAGGTTAAGTATATTGCTGCCATTCAGAACTCATGCAAATCAGATAGACACTCATATTTATGGTCTGATAGCACCAGTGGTTGATAGTTAAGAAGGAAAGAGTTAAGCCTTATATCCAGTCAATGTGCTAGAGGTAAGAAATGTTTCACTTCAGTCTGTTTCCACAGAGACATGAGGTTGGGTTGGTAGAAGATGTTGGATCGGACAGTGCCTGTTTAATCCAGCTGACAGAGCGATGTTTAGAGAGAGCACATCTGGGGCAGGACCGAGTCACTCAATCGCCGGTGGCCCTGATAGTTCTGTGAGGAAGCTCGCTCACATTAAGGTCTCTGCTCCCAGCTGCTGTGTGTTTGTAGCCAAAGAAAAATGTTTTTATGGCAACAGTTCACCCAGAAATGAAAATGTAGTCAGTGTCTATTCACCCCAATGCCGATGGAAAGTTGGGAGAAGTTTCTTGGTCCAACAAGCATTTCTGGAGCTTCATAGCAAAACAGTGTTGCAGCATTCTCCTAAACAACTAGAGAAGATGGGGACTTGTTTTAGAACCAGAAGAAAGAAAAAACAACCCAAAACACATAAAATGATCAAATGACACCATACATAAAATCATCACTGAAGCCTCTAAGTGCTTTTTCACACCTGAAAGTGGAAAAACAATGTTTTTTTTCCAGTTGACTTTTGATTTCTTCATCGGACCATATCACTATAAATACGTCATCTCTTTCTTTGCCTTTGTGTTACCACAGCTCATTTTTAACTTCTTTTGTTTATTGGCAAGGGTAGCCTGCTGTAACATCCTGTAATTGGTCCAAAAGTCTGAACCATCCAAAAACGTGCTTTCACACTGTAAACCAACCGAACCATGGTTCAGTTTGATCCGGACCGAGACCACCTCTTTTTGTCAAACCAAAGACCAGGTCTTTGATCCAGACCTTGGTCCGGGGGACGTTTCACACCTGTAATTTTGGCCCAAATCAAACGAAAGCACCCTAAGATAAAAGCGTTGACATTCACCCTGTTTAAGGTGGGTGTACAAGCTCAAAAGCATATACATGTCACAAGATAAGATCGACAAGAGCTCGAGATCTGTGTTGACCTTTTACCCAGTTTGCACCACCTTATATGGGGTCACGCTAACACCTTTAGTTTAGATCAGTTTGGAACCAGAGCTTCTGGAGACTTGGATTAGCCATATGAGCTGTTTGGAGTCATTTCATGTTTGTTTTATTTTGTTTCCATCAAACAAGTCCCCATCTTCTTAAGCTGTTTAGGAAAATATTGCAACATCATTTGGCTGTGAAGCTCAAAAATGTTTTGTGGCCTAAGAAACTTAAACTGACTCTAACAACATGGGGGGAGTAAATAATGAATGGATTTTGATTTTAGGGTGGATGGTTCTTTTAATAAAAGTCACAGGGGATCAATACTGTGTTGTTTATCTTTTGTAGATTGTGCTGGAGATTGAAAATGTAATTTTGTGTTTGTGGCAGATAAACTATTATTAAATGAATGTGTGTTTTCAAAGTTGGTGTTACTGTTACTTGACTTTGAGAAGGACATCATTCCCTGCTGATGCTGAACAGATGAGTTGTCCTGCTCAAATGTCTGAGTGTGCCTCTGTCTGGATTTGAATATGGAAGTTAGAATCAGTTTTTTATAAAACCAGTGAGATCAGTCCTCTTCCAAACAGAGCAGCATTTTAGTCTCCCTTTGTCATCGTGGACATCTTTTGTCTAATGGGCTGAATTTCTTTTTCAGTCTGCAGAACAGATGTAAAGCACTTACAGCCAAGTTTCTCCAAAGCCAACAAGTCATGTAGGCTAATATTTTTTACTCTAAACCATTACTACTCAGAGCTGCTTTTGCTGGCAGCCATTGAGCACCTGAACTGCACCAGTCAGGGTTTTGGATCGTGCAAAGACACTGATGTGTAATATTTCCAGTCACTGGACCGTGGTTAGTGTTTGAAAAGTGTGAGGTGTTGTAAGTGTTCTACTAGATACATGTAGCTTCCTCTTGAGAATAGCAGGACTTCATGGAGAAAAGAAACATAAATGAATGTTAACCGGTTTTTTTATCAATCCATTTTTACAACATTAATGTAAGTAAAAGCATCTCGACTCACTAATGAATCGAAGAATGAGAGTAAACTGAACAATGTGTCTTTTTAGGGGTGTTTAAATGCTTTAGTCAGTTTAGATGTACTATATCCAGTTTGGCTGCAGGCACAGAACTTTCTGTACAGTTTTCATTTGAAAACGCACATTTGCTCACAGGCTGTGTTCTATATGTGCAACACATGGTTCAGTCTGCAGTCATAAATTATTATTAGTGCTGCTTATGATCTGTGTGTCTCTGTATCTGTGCTGCTGGGAGCTTAAGCTAGTAAGAAATACTAGACTAATTTGACTGAGGTTAAATACTGAAATTATTTTATTACACTGTTTGTCTCCCTATAAAGACGTGTGCATGTCTCTGTGGAGACGAAGACATGACTCGTGTGTCCATGTCTCTGTGGAGACAAAGACATGACTCATTATAACTTCACTCCACATTCTCCTTTCACTAAATCCTCTCTTCTCTTCCATCCTCCAAGTTGCTGTGTTGGCATCTGGCTTGAAGTTGCTCCATTCCAAATTAAGTCACATGTTCAGGCCAAAGATGTTGCGTTCAGATGCTCCTGGTTAATTCCTTCTTTTGACTCTCAGCTTATATATGCTCATAATATTTTTGTAACCTGATTGATAGAGTAGTGGGGAAAATGAACAAATCAAATGGTTCACTTGGTAAATTACATAATGAATGCTGCACACTGCTCTTATAATTAATGTTAAAATAATGGTTTCTATTCATTTCCGCTATTCTATGCTGCATTCAGGTCATATGATAGGATACAGTAAATACTCCTTTGCATGGTCAGATTCAGAATTTCACAGTGTTGGCTGAATTTATTATTGATTTTAGGCCTTGGCTTACTATTTTTGTTACTTTAGAGTAACTTTGAACGTTAAAAACTACAACAGATGACATTTCCTAAATGCCTCTACGCACATGAAAATAAATAATTCATTCTGTGTGTCTGATGTGCAAAGCACATAAGCACATTGTTTAATTCCTCTGTGCACTTTTTCATCATGTCATTAGTCCCTTAGTGTTGCTCGTCCATACACAAAAATACATCAAAACATGTGGAAGGATCAGGAGCGGTGTTCTATAGATTTTAATAGCAATTCGCAAAATGAATTTTTCAAAAATTTTGACTCGTCTATCTCATAAGTCAGATTCTGTCTCGTAAGAAATGATATGAAAATGACGTGAACAGAGCTCAAACCCAGCCCTCACTGGGCCCATGTCACTTCATAATACCTTAAATAGAAATGTGATTAAAAGTTAAAATGGGGCATCAGATTTGATACTCTACTCTGAGAAAGAAGTTTATGTTTTGGATCATATGGGTCCGTTTCAGATTCGATAACAGGTGTATATAATAAGAAGAGGAGAGGAGAGCTGTCAAATTGTCTAAAAAATCTTCTCTTCTCTAAATTGCACTCACTCCTTAAATTTTATAACCATCCATCATTTTTCCGTGGTAACATACAAACATTTGTGCCGTCCTAGTGATATTAATTTGGAAGCTAACAGACATACCCTTATGGTTCAGGGAGGCCCAAAGCAACAGCACCCCCAACCAACTGTCTCATAAGCTCCCAATTTTTAACTTTATCCATACAAATTATATATCGATGTGTTCAGAAACTTCTTAGGATGCTGACGGTGTTCTCATTTTAACATACATACATCAGACATACAGCTTTTGAATCAAGTAGTCTTGTTCTAGTGGTGCATTTGGTGCTGTCTACCTGGATGAGTTGGCATTTTCAGGCCCCAGACATAGTTACACACAGCTGATGTTGATTGGCTTCTTAAATCTCCAATCAGCATACTGTTCTGTTTTTATTGGCCCTTAATGTTGAGCCATTTTTTTTAAGCATTTAAGACCTCTCCTTTTAAACTGTGAAGAGACTAATGCTACCACTATTAAAACAGCTTCTAACAGGATGAATTTAATCCATTTGGACAGTTTCTATGATTCTATCTTGTGATCTCATTCTTTAAAAAAAAAGAAAAAAATTAGATTTAACTTTTTTTATATATATATATATATATATATAAATCGATAAATATAAGATATTAGCCTAAGAAACTCATCAACGTATCAATTCACCAACCATTAATTAAACATACTTTGACTTAAATGTTATTGAAACCTACTAATTTCACTTATTTGTGCTACTATTACTACTACATCTACTAGTAGCAGTACTAAGAATCACGTACACTCGGAACATCTTCCGAATTGTTGTAGTTTTTTTCATATTGCTATCGAAAAGTACTACGTGAGCTGCACTTATTTCGTGCGTAATGCGGATGGCGCTTTTTCCTACAGCCGTGAAGGCTCCTTGAGCGCAGCAGCTCGTTCGTGCAGACGGCTCCAGCTCCAGGTACCAGATCCAGAGGAGGGTGTCATGCTGCATGTCCTGTCCTCCCTCTCCGACATACTCTCGTGAATACACCATCTGGACGACTGTCTGTCCTCTGGGCCCAGAAAGCAGCTTCTTCTCCTCTGTTCTGCTCTGTTTCTGCAGAGTCGAGCTCTCAGACATTAACGACAACAGATGTTTTCAGTTTGACCTCCTCCGTGTTGTCTGGTAAGTTTGATTTTCATTAATGAGGGGACATTTCATTCGTATTAGCAATATAAAAGTATGCTGACTTGGTGATGCGTGAAACTCTCACAATATATGCATACGTGGTGAGGTCATCATAATACTCTCTGTTTGAACTGCGCGAGAAGTTTGCGGCGGTGTTGGTGAAGCATGTTCGGAATGCGTCCTCTGACAGAGGAGCTGTGATTAGACAGTCCTGTATATGAGAGAGAATCTCCTGTGTCAGCATTACGTAGGGATGTCTGCTAATGATGTGAGCGGTGGGACACAGTGTTCTTTGAAATAGTTGGTACCGTTATGTTCACTTACATAAGACACGGACCCTCCCACTCCTCCGCGCAGTAGTGATGGGACAGTTTGTTGGTTTTATCTGCAAGAAACATCTTGGATTTGTGTTTTCTCTTCAGCGGGTAAACTGCCCTTATGTGATCTGAGGCAGGTAACTGTTCAAACTCACTACTAAATTTAGCCACTGCAAAGACATTTTGTGACCCTGAAATTACCAAAAGCATGCTGATAGAAGTAAATGAGCACTCACTGGTGGACTCAAGGCTGAGTAAGGGGTTGCAGTTGCCCCCATGATGCCCCAATGTTTGAGAGAAAATTAAACAAAAGTGCCCTCGACATGCCTCTGTGGTAGATAAACCACAAGATGTCCCTTATAAGATGTGATGCAGTCTCGTATATGCAGCCCTACATGCTAGAAGATCCTCTAAATGGTTAAATACTGTACAGTGAAAAGGTATATTTAGTCCTGGTTTCTTCAGTGTTTTTGTGTGTCTCATACTAATCTGTGTCGGAGCTTGAAACAGAATTTAACATAAAACAAAGGCAAGTTTTAAATGATGATTTTATTTAATGAGGCAAAAAGATTACCCAACACCTAAATCACCAGCGTGAAAAAGTAGTTGCAACCATTAATAACTGGGTGCAACTGGACTAGACACACCCAGGCCTGATGACTGCCAGCACTGTTCAAATCATCACTTAAATAGACATTTTCAGAAGCATTGTTGGCTTATTTTGACAAAATGAAAATAAATTCCAGAGGAGATGAGGCTATGGTCACATGCAGCGAGATTACATACAAAGTCAACGGAAAGTCGTGACTAGATGTGAGTACACGCAAGGCGCAAATGGCATTAGGAAGAAGGTGATTGAAATACATCAGTGTGGGAAGAGTTACAAAGCTATTTCTAAGGCTGTGGGACTCCACAGATCAATAGTGAGACACATTATCTACAAATGGAGGAGACTTGGAACCTTATCAGAAGTGGCCGACCTTCCAGAATTCCTCCAAGAGCACTCTGAGGCTCATTCAGGAAGTCACAACAGAAAGCATCCAATTAACAGCAGACCTCTGTCACCTCAATAAATGGACTGTACTTATATAGAACCTTTCTAGTCTGACTGACCACTCAAAGCGTTTTACAACACCAGCCAGCATTCACTCATTCACACCAGCATTCATACAGAGGTGACATTCGTACCATGCAAGGCTCCACCTGCTCATTAGGAGCAGTAACCATTCACACAAACACTCACACACCAATGGAACAGATAATGGGAGCAATTTGGGGTTCAGTATCTTGCCCAAGGACACTTTGACATGTAGACTGCAGGGACTGGGGATCGAACCACCGACCTTCTGATAAGTGGACGACCGCTCTACCACTGAGCCCCAGCCATCCTATAAAGGTCAGTGTTCACAGCTCCACTATTCCAAAGACACTGGGCTAGAATGGCATCCATGGGAGAGACCATCAGAGCTTTTGGGAAAATATTCCGTGGACTGATGAGTCAAAAGTTGAACTGTTTGGAAGACAGGGGTCCCGTTACCTCTGACGTAATGGAAACTATAAATTGAAGATTTTCATTTCTCTAAGGTAAAAAAAATGTTTCAGTATAAACTCGAAATCACTCGGAAAAAGCAAACCTCCAGAAAGGAAGCTCAGTCTCTCAATTATGTCATTAAGAAAAGTAATATTTCACTCATGGTGGTTTTCCTCAGGTTCTAGCTCCTCAATGTGATGATTTCTTCTGCCCCACCCTTCCACCCAGTGTCATGGTAATCCATCTAGTAGCTTTATGTGTAAATGACAAAAACAATCCGAAGAAGCTCTGTCTCAAAATGCTCAAGAAAAGTAGAACATTTTTTCCAGATTCTGCCCCTTAATCTAGATCTGTAATGGGTTCATCCCTGTCATATATACCAAACTATCCAATCACATTTCATGAAAATCCAATAAGTAGTTTCTGTGTAATCCGGCTAACAAACCAACACTGGGGAAAACACGTCCTCCTTGGGGAAGGTAACAACCGTCTGTGTCTTTATGTGTAGAGGTAGAGGAGAGTGAAGTTGTTTGAAGAACATAGAACAAAGAAAGACCTTTCTACTGTGTTGTTTTCATGTGAATGTCCAGTCAATGCATTCCAACACGGGGTTACGCTCATGTTTGGAAATCTGAAAATTATGGTCTCATATTTGTGGGGTTACTGTATATTGAGACTAATCATACTTTGATAATAGAGTCCAGCAATATAACTTATGTGTCCATGTTGACTGAGGGGGTGTTACTTAGAGAGGCAAGAAAGGCAGAGAGGGCCAACTAGCCGATGTGCTCATCTATGTCGAGCTGAAGAGGTTAACCAGGGTTCATATTCCACGTTTATTGGTTTTGGAGCCGGCCGGGTGGCCACCAGGGAGCCCCCAAGAGCACTGAAACTCTTTAATCTGGAACCACTGGCTTGTCTTGTTACAGGTTCCTCTGATTTATTGAACTCATTTGAAACTGTTGATTTTTTTTTACAGCTTTTATTCTCTATATAAGAAGGTTCAGTTTATGTTTATTTGACTTTATTTATAGCAGATTGTTGTTCTGCACTTTTGCACAATGAAAAGTTTTTGAACCAAAGCAATTTAAAAAAGCAATTAAGGGTTGCAGAGAGCGCAGTGGTTAGAGTGTGCGCCCCATGTACCGAGGCTATAGTCCTCTTGCAGTCGGCACGGGTTCGATTCTGCCCTATGGCCATTTGCTGCATGTCTCTCCCGTATCTCCTGTCACCTCTCTGGCTGTCCTATCAAATAAAGGCATAAAATGCACAAAAAATAACTTTAAAAAAAAGCAATAAATGTGGCTAACTTGTTTACTTAAATGCGTTGTCTACTGGTTAATTTTGTTACTTTCCAGTACAGCATGTTCAATATGACATATAGTGCTGTATAACTATTAAAGTCCAAATTAACACCAGACCACCCTAAGATTAAAAACCATAGAAGGGTAAAAATGGTATGATGTAAGCACCACAGACACTACTAATTAAATAAAGTTTGTATGATGCTGCTGGATGGATTTGGATGAGTTCCACAGCCTAGACTTTCTCTCTTTTCTTTGTTATTTATTGCCTGTTGTGTTGTCTCTGGTTTTCTCCAGGATGCCCCGTCACACCAGCGCCTGAGGAGAAGGGGAAGATGGAGACAGACACATTGGACATACATCCGGTGATATGTACAGGAACAAATCACTCTAAGTCAGTTTTCTTCTAATGAACCTTTATAGACCTGTAAACAGGTGAGTGTACAACAGTACATGTCTGGTTCAAAGAAAGTGAAAGAACATGGGTTATGTATGTGATATTTATCAATGCAGGGAGGAGGAGGGGAAATCACCTCATCTCTTCATCAAATTCTGCAGAGTAGCTCTGCATCCATCTCGACAGTCATCTGGACAGCAGTGGCCCTTTCCAATGCATTCCTGTTCAATACTTAACTGAGGTCTTGAGAAGATGCTGAGGAAGATTTTGACCATGAGGAGGGTCCTCCATGTGAAGGGAGATGTGATGTGCACCATGCTGCTCCTGGTGCTATTCTGTCTGCTGCTCTATGCCCACCAGGTAATGCTCAAACCAATCACAGCACAGGGACAAGTCATTACTCGGCAATGCAATCTGTTCCTTTTTGAAAAGTACTTCACAAACATCTGTCCCATTAAATCCCACCCTTGTTTCCAGTTTGTGCTCTCTTCTGGGTGGGACAGACCTGTGTGGAAGCTGGGAAGCCATGGCTCCACCAGCTCCAGCAGGAACCTACTGGGTACCAATGTGGCCAAAGTAGGCCAGGAGTCTCCAGAGGTATGACCTGGTCTGACTGAAGCTATGAATGTGTGTGCATGTTAGTATGTAGGTATCAGAATCAGTAGCTGGGTTTACATGGACACTTTTCTTCATTCTGATAGAAATCATTCTGATTGAAGGTTTCATCTCAACTGTTTACATGAGTTGTGATCTAATACCATCAGGGGTTTACATGAGTTGTGATCCAATACCATCTGGTGTTTACATGAGTTGTGATCTAATACGATCTGGTGTTTACATGAGTTGTGATCTAGTAGCATCTGGTGTTTAGATGAGTTGTGATCTAATATGATCTGGTGTTAACATGAGTTGTGATCTAATATGATCTGGTGTTTACATGAGTTGTGATCTAATACCATCTGGTGTTTACATGAGTTGTGATCTATTTACGATCTGGTGTTTACATGAGTTGTGATCTAATACCATCTGGTGTTTACATGAGTTGTGATCTAATACCATCTGGTGTTTACATGAGTTGTGATCTAATACCATCTGGTGTTTACATGAGTTGTGATCTAATACCATCTGGTGTTTACATGAGTTGTGATCTAATACCATCTGGTGTTTACATGAGTTGTGATCTAATACCATCTGGTGTTTACATGAGTTGTGATCTAATACCATCTGGTGTTTACATGAGTTGTGATCTAATACCATCTGGTGTTTACATGAGTTGTGATCTAATACCATCTGGTGTTTACATGAGTTGTGATCTAATACCATCTGGTGTTTACATGAGTTGTGATCTAATACCATCTGGTGTTTACATGAGTTGTGATCTAATAGGATCTGGTGTTTACATGAGTTGTGATCTAATACCATCTGGTGTTTACATGAGTTGTGATCTAATACCATCTGGTGTTTACATGAGTTGTGATCTAATACCATCTGGTGTTTACATGAGTTGTGATCTATTTACGATCTGGTGTTTACATGAGTTGTGATCTAATACCATCTGGTGTTTACATGAGTTGTGATCTAATACCATCTGGTGTTTACATGAGTTGTGATCTAATACCATCTGGTGTTTACATGAGTTGTGATCTAATACCATCTGGTGTTTACATGAGTTGTGATCTAATACCATCTGGTGTTTACATGAGTTGTGATCTAATACCATCTGGTGTTTACATGAGTTGTGATCTAATACCATCTGGTGTTTACATGAGTTGTGATCTAATACCATCTGGTGTTTACATGAGTTGTGATCTAATACCATCTGGTGTTTACATGAGTTGTGCATACTTGCATACTTTCAGAAATATTCAAACATATGTACAGTCAAACATATGAACAAAATGCTCAAAAATCCCACATTTTTTGCAGTTTTTCAACGATTCACTTCACACTCATACTTTCAGCTAGAAACTTCATCAAACTTTAAAAAGTTCACGAAACCTTGAAATTTGATATCACTCAAAGTTTTACTCAGTCAGAGGTTAAACTTCATGAAATGCACCGAAATTGTCAGGTTTTACAGTGGGTGACATCATCATGAGAGAGGAGAAGAGCTGGAAAAGTATTCTAAAAATCTTCTCAATAAATTGCCCTCAGTCCCACAATTGTCACCCCACATCCATCATTTTTACACAGAAATGTAGGAAAATGTGTGCCAGCTCTATTTGTGCTAGTATGGAAACGAACAGACTTATGGTTGTAGCTTCAGAAGATCTGGAGCACCAGGAGTACCAACAATAAGGTACCGTTATAAATGACAGAACATTTTGGGAAAAATCAGATGGCTCTTGTTATAACATGTTGTGTTTCCTGCTCAATTCGCTAAAAAATTCTATAAAGTCATAAAGTCAACACTGCTCACAAGGGTTCAACAAGAACTACTTTTTGTCAACTCAACACACTTTAAATATCGTTGTGTTTGTTGTGTTGCCAGTTATGCTACGTTGAGTGTAAAACAGCTTTAATAAAGAATGAGTCAACTAAACAAAACTTACAATCTGATCACTTCAGCAAATATGGATGTAGTGTTAGCTGATTCTGAATTATTCTTATTTCAGCTTCGGGGCCCTGATTTTCAATGTCTTTAAAGCTTTTTAAGTTTCTGTTTAACAGGATGTTCTAAGAAGCCCTTTGTGCACAAATTGACATATATATTATATGATCAGAAAGATGACATCCACTTGTTAAAATAAATATCCTATATCTTGTGTCTCACATCAATTCTCTTCATTTGCAGGTTCGATCCAGCCCTCCTGAGCCACAGCTGCCTCCCTGCAAGCCCCAGTCCAAGTCCAAGCCTCCAAAAGCCAAACCTCCAAAAGCCAAACCTCCTAAAGCCAAACCTCCTAAAGCCAAACCTCCTAAAGCCAAACCTCCTAAAACCAAACCTCCTAAAGCCATGTCCAAACCTCAGGTCAAATCTAAGGGGAAATCCAAGCCACCACAGAAAAACATTGTGCCAACTAAGACCACTGGCAAGCTCCTGCCCACGATGCCACCCTTTGACTTTGAGGGCTATCTGAGAGAAAAGGACAACAGAGACTTTAAGCTGCTCATAGACCAGCCGGAGAAATGTCACATCAGAGAAGCCGAGGAGAAAGAAGGAGTGGGAGGAATTGAAGGCTCTACAATTGCTCCCTACATGCTCATTGCAGTCAAATCTGTTGCTGCAGATTTTGAGAAACGTCAGGTAAAATGTTTTGCATGTTAATGATAAAGATTATGCGTCACTTGTCTATCTATTTATTTATTCATAAATTTTAAATATTCTTTATCTAGTCAGTCTCTCAGTCAACAAAACAATCTGTTTTTACTTGCTTTTAATTATTTGTAGGTGGTACGTCGGACCTGGGGTAAGGAGGGCCTTTTCCGAAATGGAGTTTCCATCCGTACTGTTTTCCTGCTGGGGGTCCCCAGGAATCGGACCGCTCTGCCTCTGTGGGATCGGCTGCTGTCCTATGAGAGTCAAAGGTTTCAGGATATCCTGCTCTGGGACTTTGAAGACACCTTCTTCAACCTGACGCTGAAGGAAACGCATTTCCTGAAATGGGTCAACAGCAGCTGTCCTCATGTCAAGTGGGTATAAACGAAACGAAGACGACAAACTAAACGAAGACGATCCGATGTGTTTCTTCTGTGAGTTATATCCGGTGTTCTTTATGTTTCCTTTCCTCATACAGGTTCATCTTTAAGGGCGATGCTGATGTGTACGTTAACGTGGACAACATACTAGAGATGCTGCAAGGTCAAAAGCCAGAAAAAGATCTGTTTGTCGGTGATGTTATTGTCAATGCTAAACCCATTCGCCGGCGCAGTTCCAAGTACTATGTACCAGAGTTTGTTTACGGCGTGGGTTTGTACCCGAGTTATGCTGGAGGAGGAGGGTTTGTCATGTCAGGACATACGGCTCGGAGACTCAGCTCAGCCTGTCAGCAGGTACTTCAAGGTTGGACAGTTTGGTATTGTCTGTTTTTGAAATTCGTTGAACTACATTTTTTTCTCCACTTCCAGGTCGAGTTGTTCCCCATTGATGATGTTTTTCTTGGAATGTGCCTCCAGCTGATAGGCGTCAAACCATCACGCCATCAGGGCTTTCGAACCTTCGGAATCCCCCGACCGTCTGCGGCACCCAACCTCCAGACATTCGACCCTTGTTTCTACAGGGAACTCATGGTTGTTCACAGCCTCAGCGCTCCTCAGATCTGGCTCATGTGGAACCTCCTGCACGACCCCAAACTGAGCTGCCACAATAGGACCAGCCCAACATCCTGGCCCTTTAAGTGGAAGGATAGGCTGGCTACAACTGAGGCAGGAGGGACAGACTATGGTGAGAAGCAGGTGTTCGTTACGCATTAGTGACTCTCTGCCGGGGGATCTGCAAGTAGAAGACGGTTATGAAGCCTGATCCGTCGCCAACTTAAAACACTTGTGTTCAAAAGAACGACTGAGTCATAAGAGACATTAGCCCAGCTGGCAGATCATCAGCCTAATATGCTGCAGATTGTTCAGTTAGAAAGCCCCAAAGAGAATTTTGGCTTTGGCCGTCTTAGCCCATCTGTGTGTTCCTACAGTGTTTGTGAAGAAGCCAGACCTTGATATGCAAAAAAAAAGAAGAAAAAAAAAAGATTATCTAATGAGTTGAATGTCTGTGGATTTTTTAATGTGTAATCTTCAGAATGTATTGTGTTATAAATGTTTACCGATACACAATGGAGACAACATGAAATGTGGTTAGCTGGTTTAACCTTGTGTGTCTGAGACCTCAGCTCTGACTTTGGACTGGGTGGACTGCTGTACTACATGAGTGGAGAGCAGACAGCAGGCAGTCTCTGTGTTCTCATGCTGAATCACTAACAGATGTACAGCACCAGTCAAACGTCCTGAGTCCAAACCTTTGACTGGTGCTGCACCTCACCTCCTTATGCTGGATAGAGGCACGGATGGACGGTTGGACTGTCTGGTCCCTGGAGGAACAACAAATGAATGGAAACCAGCTGGGACCACAGGACGCACACACAAACACACACAAACACGCAAATACACACACAACTTAAGCTGAGTGTTAGTGGAAAAGTCAAGTATGTGGATTTTAGTCATGATGATAATTAGAATGACTTAATTTGTCTGAATGTGTGTTTTTCTTAAATATTCTTGTTTTCAACGTTATAACATGTTCACAGATGTAGACTGAAGTATTCTGATTACATTTCTGTAATTGCTCAACAAGCTCATGTTCTGGACGTCAGTCATGTCTCGACAACTGTTGGATGTGTTGCCTTGAAAGTTGATCCACGTCCTCATGAATCCCTTTTTTATTTTACACCATCACCTGAAATTGTAATGCTTTTATTTTGGTTTACAATTTAAACACCTGCAAAACTCAGCTGTACTTTTTGTTTAGTGCAAATAATGGATCAAGTCAAGTCAGTTTTATTTATGTAGCACCAAGATGTCTTATAGAACAGGTCGAGATGTGCACTTATTTTTCTGTTATTTCTTGATGTGTAACATTTCCCACTATGATCACTTGATGACAGTGAAAAGCTCCCTTTAACAGGCAGAAACCGGGGCGCAGATAACGCAGTGGTTACAACACGTGCCCCATGTACAGAGGCTATAGTCCTCTAGCGGTCAGTGCGGGTTGGATTCTGACCCGTGGTCATTTGCTGCATGTCTTCCCCCCAGTCTCTCTCTCATATTTCCTGTCACGTCTTCGGCTGTCCTATACAATAAAGGCATAAAAATGCCCCCCAAAAACAGGCAGAAACTTTGGACAGATCCCTCTGTGGCCTTCATCTGCATCAACTGGAGTGAAAAAGAGAGGAAAGACAACATAACAGTGAAAATGTAGTCATCATCTGCTCACTCTAGTCCAGACATCTCTGCATCAACAACAGTGTCTCTGATCCAACAGGCTGCTGCCATACCATATTTTTGGCCTACCTAATCTTTAACAACATTTATTTGTGAACACTTCTTCTGTCCTCCAGGCTGCTTTGAAAAAGTAAAGATATAAAATTATTAATAAACTCAAACATGCAAAAATACACCGTCTATACAGGATAAATATGAAAAACTAAGTGCAATAAACTCTTAATCTCTAAATTTACACTGTAAATAAACCATACTACCCTCAAAGGAGAGTAAACAAAGTGCTCTTTTAGGCTGATGTTCATTCACACTCATCGTCTCTCCTTCACACTGTTCTCTCAGTGACACATTTGCTTGCAGATCAATAAATTCCACCTTCAGAGATCCAGTATCTACCCACATATAGAGATTCTGGATGAAAAGAAGGATCTGCTCTCCAAGGCTGAAGAGGTCACAACGATCCCAGAGGTGGAGATGGGCTTTGAGCTTATTGTTTTTACACGTCCTTACTTCAGACTTCTGTGGGTAACTCCTGTTGAAGTGTCCGCATTTAGCTTCATAAGGACATTAAATTCATTATTCTGCCTTTGACAACCACAACAGACTCAAATTATTCACAGCGACCTCGAAGAGCTCATCGCAGGAATAATAAAAGTTTACTTTTCAACCTGAATGGATTTGAAGTTCATGGATTTAGACAAATTTAAAACTGCACAAACTATGTTTATAGCAAGACGTCATTCACTTCCAGGCAATTTTCAAAAAATGTTCTGTGAAAGAAGGGGGGGGGGGGCTATAATCTAAGAGGAGAGCTTAATTTAAAAAAGCATTGTGTTCATACAATGGTGAAGAGAATGTGTATTTCCATCTGGGAATGGTCTGGATATGAAGTTAAAACACATCACAAATATAAATCAGTTCAAAAAGATGTACAATAACAACATTTGTAAGGTATATGGATGAAGAAGGGTCGTGTTAATGGGTTGGTTTCACTTATCTTCTGACAGTGGGTGAATCGGGTGACAGGTCTACAATTTAGAACTCTAAGACTAAAAACTGGATCTGGTCAAATTAAAACAACAGTCAGCCCTAAAATAAAGAAGGGATTGAACCAGCTAGTCCTTCATAGAACTATAAAAATCTTATGATTTAATGGAGAAATAGTGAGGAAGGGGTAGGAATATGTAAGTACTTCTTTCTACTCCTTTTCGAACAATTTTATTCTTGTAATATTTTGTTCTCCTTATTTATGTTTTTTTCTCTTCATTATTTTCCATGTTTGAAATTTAATAAATTTCATTCATTCATTCTAGTCATCTCAGAAAACTGTTTTCACGGCAAACTTTTCTCATTTTTGATAATGCCGTCTCTCATGCATGTTGTGACCTCTGGTGCCATAGTGTACAGATGTAGCAGTCTATATTAGCTGCCTAGAAGCAGCAGTAGGACCGAGGTAGGGCTCTAATGAGCTGGCTGCATCGTACCTGTTCAAAAATCCCTTTTGAAATTATGTCAGAAAGCTTTGTGTTCAGGATTTGGCCCGCGGGCCACTAATTGGTGACCCCTGCTGTAGCCTCTAAGATCATCTGGTGGCACATGCACCCTCCTCAGTCAGGGTGCATGCTAATGCTCTTAGCTTAGAGGCTGCAGTGAAGATTTCAGCTATCAAAAATAAAACGTGAAAAAAATAATGTCATTCAAAATCAATGTAGGATATGGAGGCTTAGTTTACACTGACTGAGCCATGGTTTTTTAATGCTTTAAAACAAGTCCCCATCTTCTCTAGTTGTTCAGGAGAACACTGTAATGCTGATTTACTGTGAAGTTCCAGAAAGATTTGGTGAACTGAGAAACTTGAGGACATGAGGCTGAGTATGTAGTGACTGATCTTTAATTTTGGGGTGAATTGTTCCTTTAATTTAAATGATTAACAGATGTCATTACTGTGTATGTGTCCTGTTACAGATATGCATACATGATGGAAGACAGAGAAGACAAAGGTCTTTTTTTCTGAGGAGCCATTTCAGGAGAAATTTAGGATTTAGGTTGTAATGTTGAATCTGCAAAATGTCAGCTGATTAACCGACATAAAAAACACTATTAGAGGATCTTATAGGAGAGAAACATTTCTGGCCTCATTAGAATAAGCCTGACTCTGACTAATAATTCCCGATTCCTGCCAGGCTTAGATACCAAACAGATGTTGAGGTTCAGCTCCAAGTCAAAGTTGCAGTATAAGGTTGCGTAAACTAAGAAATAAAAACATGTCAAACTGTTTCACATCCACAGTTTTATTGTTTATTCACATCCTGGTTGTACACAGAAGATGAACATTGATGTCAATGAACAGTGAGTGTCTGATGTCATCACAGTCCAAATGTTGCTTTGGAGTTGTTGGAGTTAGCGTACCAGTAGCCATCAGTCCAAAGTAACCTGGTGCAGCAAAGCTTTCAGCCAATCAGATCATTGTCTCTGCACTGCATGGTTTTGTTATTGCCTTTTGTTCACTGGACATGCTGAATAAATCCACTTATTTATTCATACACACATTTATAGTATTCAAAATATAAAATGTCACATTCCAATGAATTTCACAACTTTTAATTAAGTATCACTGATCCATTTCCAGAAACGGGTACAAAAATATTCAGAGATAAAACGAGATGGGCAACAGAACATTTGATACCAAGATGAGATGATACAAAGCATTAATATAAAATTATCATTACACTGAACTGAGGCTGTCAGTTATAAATTACAACAAACTGATTATGGCAATTATCCATTCCTGCATTCAATGAAATAAAAAAACAAACAAACAGGTTGAATCTAAAAGTCATGTCTAGTTTAAAAATGTTAGAAAAACAAGGATGTGATGTCCACCTGAGTTCCGGTACAGGACCCTGTAGCTCCTGTCTCAGTAACTCACAGCACTGACTGTCTGTGGCGCTGGGCTGGCTTTACCAAAACTGGGTCTATGAGTAGAATCTTATTTTTCCTCTTATGTCAGCCGCTAGTCTGTATGTGGTGTGTTTTTTCCTACTGAAGCATCGTAATTCTCTGCTGCCTTTACAGTGTTTAAAAATAAAAAGTATTTCATCTTTCATCTGTTTCCATTGAAGCAAAGCTCAAGTTGGCTCCGAGATCTTTTGGGTGGTAACCAGTTTATTCAAATCCAGCAATGAGGAGGGAGACAAAGAAGGATTTTCCCTCTGGTTTTAATGAAAATTCGATAACACCTTTTTCCCCCCCAATTGTGCATTCCACAGTAACTATGGTGAGCTTCAAAAGGAACAGGCAAAAGTCAGGTGAGGCTTCTTCGTCCATAAAACATTTCTGGAGCTTTACATCAAAACAGTGTTGCAGCATTCTCCTAAACAAGAGTAGAAAATGTGATGAACAACCTAACACAAATATAAAATGACTCCGTACAGTTCATACGGTGTGATCCAAGTGTCCAGAACCCTGAGATCAATCTTCATTCTCAGGCCCCGTCTACACAACAACGTTTTGTTTTTTTTCTGCATTCACACGGCAACGTTTCCGACAGGATCCCAATAGACACGGATCTGCAAAAACAATTGAATACACTGGAGTATGGATGCCAAGGCAGTGGTTGGTGGTGTAAATTTTCAAAATCAACACCACAGAATAAGATCACAGTAGTGGTTCAGCAAATCTTCATTGGAGAAGCGTTAATAAACTCAACAGAGTCTGCAGCACAAACAAAACCAGACAATCTGACGTTGGTTTGTTGTTGTTCTGGTCATAGTAGGCTGTTTGCTGGTTGTGTACGCGAATAAGGCTGGTAGGAACCGTAATAGACATACATGAAGCGGTGCTGTGTCGGTCCCTGGAAACAGTTGTCATGTAAATGGACAGCCAAAAGACAACAAAAAGTTTCCGTTTTTGGGTGGAACATTGGTTGCGTAAAAAGCCCCTCAAGCTCAAAGTGTTAGCTCGCACCTCTTGTGAGGTGGTTGCATGGGTTCCAACGTGTGTAGATGTACCTCCACAGGAGATCAACAAGAACTCTGCTTTTCTGTGTTTACCTGCTACCCACAAATTGCACCACCTCTATGTCATTGTGTCATCGATGCTCGGCACGCACGGAATATTCTGCACAGCACAAATCAATGGCCGCCATACTCACAGCCAAAATTTAAGCGGCTGTAACTTTTTTTTAAAATTGCGGCTATTTTGAGGAGGTGCAGACGTTCCTGTCTTAAACAGCTGATGAGAGGATCATGAGAGATGGACGAGAGGTGTGTGTCATTGAAGACTACGCCACGGCAGTTTCACGTGGTGTCCACCTACTCTGAGGACGTACTATCTCATAATGGAAAAGTATCCGATACCAAGCCGAGTCGAGCCGGTACTACGTAGAGGAAATGCGGCATATGATTAGATTAGAGCTCACTTCCTCCCCATCTCGTCAAGCAGCGCGTGTACATGACGCAGTGCACGCTAATATTTTTTAGCTTAAAGGCTACAGTGAAGATTTCAGTCTAAAAGTGTGTAAATAACATCCTTTCAAATCGGTTTGGGATCTTAGGCCTTGTGGAAAGTTACACCGCATGATCTGTATGGAGTCATGTTCTGTTTGTTTTGTTTTAAACAAGTCCCCATCTGGTTCAGTTGTTTAGGAGAATGTTGTTTCGAAATGTTTTGTTGATTAAGAAATTTCACCCAACGTTTCATCGGCATGGGGGGTGAGTAGATAATTACTGAATTTCCCTCTTTGGGTGAACTCTTCCTTTAAGGGTTCTAACATTTTGTTCATTATTCTGGATATTTGTTGTCAGACGCGCGCACACACACCACATAAAAAAGTAAACAGAACATAGTAAAAGACATATTTTTAGTGAATAAAGTTGAAGAAAACCCAACCTGCCATTCTCTACAGGAAACAGGAAAACTATAAGGACTAAGACGGCCTTAATAACATGTTAGCTTGTTGCTAATGCTCAGTGACACGCACACATACGTACTGTACACATTGAAATGCATTGTCAAATTGTATGTACAAGAGAAGACAGAAGTCAAACAGGCTGGGTGGGAGATGAGGCACAATGTTCAAATGTTTTTTCTTGACTTTTTTTGTTAACTTGCACAAAAGCTGTAGGAAAATGTTGGAATACAACTTTCATGTTATTATTACATCTGCTTCCTCTTTCAGCCTGACATGTAGATGAACCAGAACAGGAGAACTTTGCAAGTTCTGAACTTCACTCTTTCACATCTTAAACCTGGGAGCCCAGTGTTTGTTTTGTGTTGTTGTTGTTGTTGTAATCCATTATGAAACGTTGCTCTAGCTTGTTGAGATCCCAGTATAACAAACATTCACCTCTGCCGTTTCCAGAACCACATCACCTCACCTCTGAGGGGCAGCTGCAGACAAGGAGTGTTTTTTTTAAGTGTAAACAAATAAGACTTATAATCTTGCAACATGCCTGCCACAGTTCTCCTCCAGTCCAAATGTGAAGAGGGATTAAAGGTTTCCCTGTCTCAGTGCTGTGTCTGAAGCAGGATGAACTACCGACACCCAAAACTTCAGCATACCTGCAGCGATGTGAGCATTACCACGATGAAAAACCAACATCATTCATGGATGTGAGCTGAAGTCTCCTCCTGAGTTTTAAGTGTGAACAGAAAAAAGGAGGAAAGATTGACATGCTCGGCCAGTGCCAAGCCGTTACGATCATGTAAATACGAGGAGCACACAACTATTTACAGCATTTGTACAACAACTCTAAGCATCAGGGCCCGAGACATAAACAACTAGGACATTTCTGTCCAAGCATGTCGATGCCCCAAATAATGGAAAAACTGAATTTGTGCTGATGTGAATAAACCATAAACTCTAACATAGAATAATAGCAGAATGACATGAAAATCAAATGAGACTAAAAATGTATATAAAAACAAAATGAGGAAACCAATTATGAGACGGACGCCTTTTGGGCTCCTACAGAGGATTTGTGAAATTTCACTGAACTCTGTCCAGCAGCTGTTGAGGACATGTGGACAGACCACACCCCCTGTTATATATGTAATGTACATACAGATGGGTATGGGTAACCCCATATGCCACCAAATATAATATTTCAGAACAGCCTCAGATTCATTTGTCCTCTTGCTCTCCATCATGTGGTCTTTTCCTGGTTGTTTGAACAGAGAGAAAACACAAGAGGAGGTTTTGACCTGTCCTAAAGTTAACAGCCATGCTGTGCCAACAAACAAGCTCCTGGAAATAAAGGCTACAACTGAAGGGAATAAGGAGTCACTATGAATGAAATGTAGACACTTAGAATGGGTGTTTGCCTTCTTCTGATAATGAAACACTGCTCTGAGGCTCAGCCAGCTCAGGTGTGATGCCATTTGTAGAAAAGAGTCTTTTCATAAGCTAAAAGCTGATCAGAAACGAATCATGTTTCACTGGAAACTGGACAACCTTTGAACTGAACATCTAAGTCACAGTAATAAACTAATAAACAGGGTCAATCAGCATCAAACGCTAATTAATAAATACCTAAGATCTACTGTTTTCCCTCGAAGTCAGTAATTCCAGTTGAGAAGTTGATTGACATCTTAAGGCTGTGCAGCCATCATGTCAGAGCAGAGTTTCAATACCAATCTAATAATCAGCCAAACCGATTAATCAGTATCTCTAAAAATACCTAAAAATTAAACATGAAAAATAAAATATCACAATGAGGTCAGTCTGAATATTGCTTTAAACTGATAATTTTGATATATATGCGCGTGTATATATATATATATATGTGTGTGTATGTATATATATGTGTATACATATATATATGTATATATATATATATATATATATATGTATACATATATGTATATATGTATACATATATGTATACATATACATACATATATATATATATATACACATATATATACATATATATATGTATACATATATATATACATATATATATGTATACATATATATATACATATACATACATATATATATATATATATATACACATATATATACTGTATATATACACTACGTCAAAATTTTATATATATGTATATATATATGTATATACATACCTACACACACACATATATACATATATGTACACACATATATATATATATATGTGTGTACATATATATATATATATGTACACACATATATATATATATATATATATGTGTGTACATATATATATATATGTACACACACACACATACAATGATACATTTAGCAATAATGAAAAAAAAAGTATCAATGGACAACAAATGAGAACATGTGTATTAACATTAATACACAGTTTATTCAAATGCTTACGATTAAAAAGATTTTAAATTCATACATTGGGAGGGAAATGCAAAGACACGGTATGTTGAAAGAATTCTCTTCTTTCCCATATCCTAAATGGTCGACTGAATTCACAGAGAAATAACGTTAATTCTTTAAATCACGGCTCACACTCACAACACGGGACGACATGAGTTGTTACTGTTGTTCGTGCATCTTTAGCTGTAACCTGTCTGTTTGAAAACTCTCTGTATGAATACTGTCAGCAGTCAGAGAGCAGCGGCTGAATTCAGAGGCGTCGCCACGGTGACTTTGATGTGCAGGTTAGAATGGATGAGATGGGTGAGAGGTTACAGTGATAATGTCAGCAGATGGAACGATATCATCCTGAAACGTCTTTGGCTACAGCATTTGGCGATTCAACAAAGACACATGCAGACATCGCTGAGGGATGAGCTGCACTACATCCATCAGTGGAGATGGAGAAAGAGAGGAGAGGATGTGACTCCATGCCTCTCATCCTCTCCTCTGTCCAAACTTATGGATAAAAACGCATTCACACACACAAACACACGCACACGCACATCACTGTCTCTCCAAAAGGCTCCACAAATCCACCTTGGGGATAGGGCACAATCAACCAATCAAGTAAAAGTTGTGTATTAGTGCAAATGTACAAAAAACAGAACTGAGAAACACTGAAAATGGCCATGTTGTGAATGAGCAAATCAGGGCAGAGAGAAACCAACATGCAGGATCGATACACAAGAGTTGCCATGTTGTGCTTGTAATCAGTCTCCGCTCATTCCAAAACGAGTTCATGCGAATCCTTGAGTCATGCCTGCATGTCTGCGTTGTATTACGCTTTAAAAAGGCTTGAAAGATCAAACCAGCTTTCATGTATTAGAAATACATGCGAGTATAGTAGTGAAGGGACTGAGATGTATGCTTGAAGTCTAGAAATGTCAGTCCTTAAATCAGCAGGCTAACATGCAGATGTCTCTGTGTGTGTCTGTGTGTGTGTGTGTGTCCACCACTGGGGGAAGGTGGGGGGGAGAGTGTGTATGAAGGAAAGGAGGGAGCTGATGTTTGTTTAGTCCGGCTTTGAGAGACTTCTCATCTAGTCAACCAGCCGCTGTTGGTGTGTTCTGGACCACATGTCTCTTCCAACCCTGAGTGTTTGGTTTTTCTCTCGTACGTTTCCTGGTTTGGGTTGCTGCCCTCTGCAGCTTCCAGTGTGTGTTTGGCTCTGGCGGCTCTCGGTTGGATTGGGATGGTTTGGTTCTTTAGCGGTTCAGATGCGTCGAGGTTTGGACTGAGCCAGTCGGGCCTGGTTTTGAAGTTGTGGCAGGAGTAAAGACAGTACTGGTTTGGATGGCAGTGTATGGTGTTAATTTCTGATACAAACAAAATAATTTTAACAAATGCCCCACGCTGCAGTGTGCTTTGCAAATATCAAACGCATTACTAATAAGTTATGCTTCAGAAACAAATACAGAACGATGAATATCCATCTGCTCTGCTTTGGCTCAACCTTGTTGCATTTAAATAGCCTCATAGCACCACCTGCTGCCGTGGAGGGCTGAGTACTCATGACTTTAGTTAGACAATCCTGAAGTATTAGTAACATGTTGCGTGTTTGTTTGATAGGCACATTTTGTATTTTATGAAACAAAATGCATTAGCTTGTTAATGGTGTTTTGTATTTGCAAAGAATGCTGCGTTTGAGAACTGTAGGGCATTTGTAAAGCATGTTTTGTTGAAATCTGGCATGAATTTGCCTCCATATATGTATGTATGGTTGGTTGATGTGTGTTCAGTGGGCCCTTCAGTTGTTTTGAGACTTGGACCACAGCAGTTTCCCACAGATCTATGTTTGCAGATGTATTTAAATGCTTATCATCTCACATCACAATGTTAGGGAGGTGATTTTCACGTACAGTCTAATGATGGGATCGTCCAAGCTACTGTCTCTTCTGTGATCCTGTGAATGCAGCCACTGTTTCTCTCCACTAGAGCTCAGATTTCTTCACTGTCAGTTTGCAGCCCCACCACGATATCTACGCCCACATAAGCAATCATTCCATCATTTCAAAGCATCAGGGCTCCAGCACTGTGAACACGTCACAAGATCCTGCTTCCTGCGTGTTGACTGTGTGTGTCTCATTGGTGGTGTAACCCACCAGGAACAGGTGGTTCAGGGTTGTGTTCAATGAGTCGCATCTGAGCGGTGTCGTTCTGGGATTCCTCTGCTTGGTTAAGAATCTGGTTCAGTCAGTAGAGGTACTAGATTCAGGAAAGAATGGGATGTGGTTCTGGTTACTTGCTTAGTGGGAACTACTACTGGACTCGGCTCGGGCTTGACTGGCGGTCGGTGGAGCACCATAGAGGGTCACTGATGCTATGTGGTTATTCTGCATCACCTGAGGAAAACAGGTAGTGTGTGTTAGAATGGATAGTATGGAGTTCAAGTATTCAGAATTACTGAGTTCAAATAAGAATTCTTTTGTAAAAAAAACTGTCTCAAAAAATAAAGAGGTGCAAATAAAGTAAAACGTGGACAACAGAAAAAATATAAATATACAAAATATAAAGCAGGTGAAGTTGAAGCAGAAGAAATAGCAGATATATGAACTAAAGAGATCATATATGAGATGATCCTGTTTAAATCAGATAATAATTCCACATAAAGCAGATAGATTATTGATAATCCAGAACACCAGCTACACCAGAGTGACTCCTGACACGGCTCAGTTTATTTTTGTATTTCTTAGCGTGTTGTCTTCTATTATCTGTTTTTATCATGCACTTTACGTTTGTTGAGTTGTTAACGGCAACGGTGTTACATCTGGTGTGTATCTGGCTCTTGATCGCAAGATTACGTCGAGTAAACAGACTCTACTCAGCACCAACCCGGGTCGCCTACTCACAGGACTACCTGTTGGAGCTGAATCACAGTCACCTGGAACCATCGCAGGCATCCCTCCTCATTAACCTGATACCACCGGATTTACTTTGAAGCCTCAAACAAAGGCAAATCCGGAGAAAAAGAGGGTCTAGAGGAGGGATATGGAACAGACTGAGAAGGGGAAGCCGGCTACCTTTACCTGCCATCACCCTGTCAAACATCCAATCACTACGGAACAAGGTTGACGAGCTTTCCACACTACTGAGGTTTGATTCGGACTACTGGCAAAGCAGTTAAGTCTGTTTTACAGACACATAGTCGATAGGGGGCGACTTCACAGTTTACATGGGTTTACATGGACCTCTTGATTCCTATTAAAATCGGTTTAAAAGCTCAATCAGAATGAAAATGCTCCATATAAACACCTCATTCAGAATAAAAACGCCAAACTGAATGAAATATCATTCAGTTGCAGAGGGGTATAAACCTTTAGTTAAACCGATCAGAAGAACAACCATTCCATGTAAACGGTGGAACAGAATATCTCCTGGTAGAGTTCTGTCTGCTGCTCAGAGTCGTGATGTATTTACAACATGGAGGCCTTAAAGCAGAAGTAGACAACAGCGGAGTTTCTTTTCTTCTCTCTTTCATTGCTTCCAGTATGAGTAAGTCTACGTTATTATCATGCTGCAGCTTTATTAAAAGAACCACAATAACAGCAACATTTACACCGATCACATGATCCACATCCATCTTCTGGTAAAACTTGTTGTATGTGAAACATACGTCACTTCATCACTTCTGTCACACAGAGAGACTGATTGTAAACACCATGAATTAATCCGGGTCTGGAGTGAAGAGGCCACTGAAACACTGAGGGGATGTTTTGAATGAACAGATTGGGAGCTGTTTTTATAAGGACTGATGATTTTAACTTACTGACTGATGTAGTGACCGCTTGTTCTGTGAGGACATTGTCACTCCCTGTAAACAAATAACTCTGCTTCCAAATAATAAACAGTGGGTCACCAAGGACATGAAAATATGCCTGGCTCAAAAGAAAAAGACTTTTTTTGAGGGTGACAGGCTCAGGGTGAGGGACTTCCGAAGGAAGGCCAAGATGTCCAAAATCCACTACAAAGGTAAAGTGGAGCAGAAATTAACATCTGGAGATGCAAGGGAGACATGGCAGGGTTTAGTCATCATGATGGGGAGAGCCCCCAAACCTGGGGACCGACTGCCAGGACCCCACCTCCTTTGCAGAACAGCTTAACAACTATTTCAGCCAGTTCAACAGCTGGATCACACCAACCAGCTGGACCCTCCCCAGCTTCAGGCCATCCCACCAGCCTCAGCCCATCCCACCGGCCTCTCATCATAGATGAGAAGCTGGTGTCTCATCAGGCTCTGACAGGCTCAGAGGCAGGGTGCTTAAAGACTGCTCCACTCAGCTAAGTGGGGTCTTCAACAAGCTGTTTCAGGGCCTTCTGGATTCTGGCTGTGTTCCTCACCAGTGGGGGGAATCCACCATGATCCCCATTCCAAAAATAAAAAGGCACATGAAGCATTTTAGGCCATCAGCGTTGTGTAAATGCATGG
Source organism: Chaunax sp. Z400 (assembly GCA_037577475.1). NCBI lineage: Eukaryota > Metazoa > Chordata > Actinopteri > Lophiiformes > Chaunacidae > Chaunax > Chaunax sp. Z400. The sequence continues at coordinate 27,590,384 of CM075186.1, forward strand.
AAAGGGTTGTGTGTGACCACCTCTCCAGCATGGAGGCAGAGAGACTGGATCCACTCCAGTTTGCGTGGATCCAGCGTGGATTGCGTGTCCAAGGCCACATGTGAATGGAGGATGCCAGTCTGACTCTTCCGGACACTGTGACTAAACAACTGGATTCCACACACCCCCACACTAGGATTTTATTCATGGACTTCTCCTCTGCTTTTAATACTGTGCACACCAACACACTACTGCAGCACTTAGTGGAGCTGGAGGTCCATCCAACACTGATTTTATGGATAAGGAGTTTTTTTTTTACAGGATTGAACCAACAAGTGCTGGTAAGTGGTTTTAAATCCAGCAAATTGATTTTTAACAAACTCCCCTTACAGAATCCCCAGTCAGTAATCATGAAAGCCACTGCCATCCCTCATTGTTTTTATATACTGTTCTATGTCTGGTTGTTGTCTATGGCCTACATGTGTTTTTATCATGTGTTCTTACTTATTTAAGGCTGAGCCGGTCAAAGACAAATTTCTGTTACTTGTAACAGACAATAAAGTTTTGTCTTCTTCTTCTAATTAAGTGGAGACATAGTGGAAGTAAATATAAAAATACTAAAATAATAATAAAATACCATTCAAATATGTAATAAAACCTAAAAAACAAAACAAAACATAAAATACCCCTGTCTGAATCTTGCATGGCAGTAATACTTATGCAGTAAACATGCATGCCTGATTTATCTTCTAAAAATGTTGAAAATCACTTGAAGAACAAGTTATTAAGATTGTGTGGTTGTGGGTACTTAAAAAAGTAATTTCAGTGAATCACATGTTTGTTTGTTTCAGTAGATTAGAGCTAGTGAAAGGAAAATATTGTGTTTTTTAAATGATGCGTTTCTACTGTTGCTCAGTATATATAGTGTATATATATATATTGCTCAGTAAGAGACGGCACAGATTTGTTTT
>CM075186.1:27596333-27676333 GCA_037577475.1 Chaunax sp. Z400
CCAGGAAAGTTGGTATGGAGGACAAACTTCTTAACCAGGTGATTTGTAGAGTCAAACAGGATGTCCTGAGAAGAAATCACAGTGTTTAAGATTGCTTTAGTTCCAGATGTTTGACCAGCCCCGGCTCGCTTCGGCCATATCTACTGTAAACAGCAGGGCAGGCCAAGTCAGTAATACCAGCTGGTCCCAGAGCAGCGGTCTAAAATAAACACCATCCATGTCTGTCCAGAGTCATAGTGTCTGAACTAAAGACTGACGGAATTAAATAAGTATTAAGACTAGTTCTTGGCAAAATCGTTACTATATTGACGGGTGGAGTATAGATAGAGAGCTTCATCACATGGTGGAATGACAATCACATGAAGCTCAGTATCAGCAAAACCACGACACTGCTGGAGGACTACTGCTGGATGTCTATGAGTGAGGAGGTTCACTGAGACAAACAAACAACAGTCACACCTCTTGCATGTTGCATGTCTTACATGGTTGGCCAATAAAGATGATTCTGAAAACACAAATTCTAAAAAGTGGATGCTTCACACACATCTTCAACCACAACAGAAGATCTACACACTCAGCACAGTTTCGAGGTGGACACCCGAGATTAGAAATGTGAATTATGGTCACAATCTCCCCCTCTGCTCCGGAGTCACGGTGCTAAATAATGACCAGAAAAGTGCTTTTGAAGAACATTATGATGTAATTATATAATGATTATCAAAATGTTATGATGTAACATTAACCTATATTTTGTGCAGCTGCGGTGCATTTTTGGTTTGGTGATTCATTATTACACATGTTGCAGTGGCTTGGCTACATTTGACTTTGCATTGCAGCAGCTTGTTTACAGTGACTTTAAGTTCAAGCTGAAAGTTGAATTCCTTAGAAATAGCTACGCAGTGCTGTAAGCAGACCAGATGGCATGAAGCAGATAACACAGCGATCGATCAAACACGAGACTTGTGAGCATCTCTGCATTGTTTTAATTGTTCATTAATAGTTAGCAGGCAAAGAAGTGTGCTTGTTCTGTGTTATTTTAAACCTCCAACAGCTAGATGGTGGTTGCATCGATGTCGACATGAAAGACGTATATGGAGGAAGCATGTAGGCGCTGACCACTTACAGATGGATGTATCCATTTACGTACACAGAGGAAGCAGAAATAGGCCTTAAGGCCTGCATCGTGATACACACAGTATGTCAATACACACAGCCCTAATCATGCACACAGATAAGCAGAGGAAGAGTTTACATACCACTCCGAGGGTGAAGTAGTTGAAGAAGTAGTCGTTACATTTAGAGGGAACCTGCTTGTGAGGTGATGGAGAATGGATCTTCATCTAAAATAAAAAGAATACATAATGATAACGGGGACAAATGTCAATCTATGTCTTCACTATTAGAGCTACAATGGAGTATTTTCATGCTGTTCAGTTCTGTTTTGGATTCAGTCAGCTTTGTAGAAACATATCTTGCTTTTAATTGGTTAAAGATTCTCCATTTTTAACTAGCTAGTTCATAACTTTAGTATTTTGGTGCTATGCTATCATGTACAGTGGGTTTATCAGTTTTTGTGCCTGTTGCTGCTGGTTTGATCAACGTTCCTACCTTGTCCTCAGATTTGTAAAAGACTTTATGTGGTGAGCCAAGAGCACCCAAGACATCCTGACAGGAGTCTCCAAAGAAGATGCTCCTCTCTACGGACCTCACTTTAGTGTCAGCCATCACACCAGGACCACAACCTGCACCAATCCATTAGAAATGACAATCAGACAGCATGTCAGAGAGAGGGAGTGACAATGGGGTCTGTTGGATAGAAGTGTTTTCCCAACAGCCAGATATACACAGTGCAGCCTGCAGCAAAATCTGTCTTTGACCACGTTACAGATTTAACACTAGACGGCATTAAGAGATCACAAACCTCGCCAAGGCAGGTCAGTTTCCCCATTATGTTATTGTAAATGCAACAGTTCCATTATAGTTTGACCCTCATGATGTGAATTCTTCATCATGAAAACCTATCCCTAGAATTGGGAATAACATTGGTATCATTATTAGTTTGATAGTTATTCAAGAATTTTTCACTAATGGTGGTTTTCATGAAGATTGAACTCAGTAACTTTTGAGGATGCGTCAAATTTGACACCTGAATGAATCAGCACAGTTTCAGCTACAATCTGATCTCAGTTCAGTCTGTAACATTATTTGTTATCTCACAATAGCATAAATTTAAACATTCTGGGTCATCAGATCTGGAATATTAGCTGGAGCCAGATCAGACTCTGATTTGTGCTAGATTTTATAAGGATGTCATCGTGGAACTTTCGTCCAAGCATTGTAGACATTATCCATGAAGTTAGAAGTAAAAATCTTGTGACTGTCAGATCCCACAATTGTTTGAAATAATTCTGGATCCAGATGATGATCCGGATCACCAGTAAAAACTAATGAATTGTTCCTTGGGCCATGATCTACCTCTCCAGAAAATGTCTGTTCTGAATGTGTTCATAACTTTTTGAGTAATCCTGCTAACAGACAAACCAACCAATCAACACTGGCAAAGGCATAACCTAGGTGGAGGTAAAGAATCAGACTAGCCTACAGTGAAGACAAGACAATTTTAGTGCAAACTAGAATGACAGTAATACGTAATACAGGAATACGTGCACCAAAGCCAAACAATGCAACAGACGTCTGTTTAGCTTGCCTGACCAATGCTCCACAGTGTTTCATGGAAATTAGTTCAGTAGCTCTTGAGTAATTAAGGAAAATGTAATAAAAACACCCGATCTAGGGAAAGCTGTAGGAGGTAAAAATATGGGCTAATATTCTAACATAAATGTTTTTTAAAATGCAAAATCTGTTCAAAACTGTTTTCAATGTCAATTTAAAACAATTTGGTTGGATTCTCTGTTTAGCTCCAACTTTCCAGCAGTGTTACAGATTGCGGTCGAAATGTCAAAGAAAGTCTGGAGACATTGAATGTCATGAATCATCATCATGAATCATGTTAGAATGACTATATGTGAGCAAAACACTCTGGGAACATGTGGAGTCTAATCTGAAGTCTTAGTTTGCAGTCGTGAAGACACGCAGACGTGTTACCTGCAGTGACAAGGCGGAGTTTGAGCCCAAGAGGCCCAGCCTGGTCTCTCAGGACATCCACCCGCTCTGCAAAGATGTTACCGAGAAAACAAGTCAACGGCATCACCGGAGCTCTGAGGACAGAGAGAACAGCAGAGTGTGTGTGAGTGAGTGTGTGTGTCCCTTGTTTCTGGGGTTTTGTACTTGCTCATGTTGATAAATTAGATTAATACTTTGCCCAATGGGTGTGCTCATGAATGGTCCCTGAACGCATCACATTCAGCCACAAGCCTCCGCCTGTCCAACCAGTGTTAGTCACAAAGCGGCATGGATGACATGAGCACAAACATTAAGCTGGCAAATACACTATATGGACAAAAGTATAGGGACACCTGGGCCTCACACCTACAGGAACTTGATGACATCCCATTCTTAGTTCATAGCATTAATATGGAGTTGGTCCCCCTTTGCAGCTGTGACAGCTTCCACTCTTCTGGGAAGGCTTTCTACTAGATTTTGGAGTGTCTGTAGGAATTTTTGACCGTTCCTCCAGAAGAGCATTTGTGAGGTCAGGCAATGATGTGGGGCGAGAAGGCCTGGCTCCACTCCAGTTCATCCCAAAGGTGTTTGATGAGGTTGAGGTCAGGGCTCTGTGCAGGTCAGTCAAGTTCTTCCACAACAAACTCACTACACCATATCTTTGTAGACCATGCTTTTTGCACTGGGGCATGCTGGAACAGGAAAGGGCCTTCCCCAAACTGGTCCCACAAAGTTGGAAGCATAGAATTGTCCAAAATGTCTTGGTCTGCTGAAGCATGCTGTTGTTTCAATAATACAACTTGCAGATGATTGTGGAAGCCAGCAAGGAAGAAAATTCATGAACTGACTTAATACAAAGGTGGCATCCTATGACAGAACCACACTTGAATTTACAGAGCTCTTCAGAACGACCCATTCTCACACAAATGTTTGTAAATGCAGAATGCATGGCTAGGTGCTGGATGTTATACACCTGTGGCAATGGGTCTGAATGAAACACCTGATTTCAATGTGTGCGTCCGAACACTTTTGTCCACATAGTGTAGGTCTCAACCAGAGGAGCTTGTACTTAAACAACGCCAAAGGTAACACTACTAATTTGTTTAATCACCTGCAGCAATAATAACACTATCGAGGATGAATAGTGCATGGCTCAAAAACAAAACAAAAAGAAAAAGAACGAGACTGACAAGCGTCTAAGTGCTTCCACAGTGCAGCTGTCACTAACAGAAGCATTTTAAAATGCCACACAACATGCAAAGGATTCAAGATGGAAAGAAATAACAGATGCCATTTCATATTACATCGAGAAGGGACCGGCTCCCAGAGCTACGGTGGAACTAAGGGGGTCACCTCATTACAACTCATTAAAAACCTCGATGAAGATACATTGATCTCTTTCAGTGCAAAAATATCCCAGCTTTTATAAACCCATTTCCAGAAAAGTTTGGACGATGTGTTTAATGTAAATAAAAACAGTATGCAATGATTTGCAAATCATTGAAACTCCATATGTAATTGAAAATGGCATAAAGAAAACATTTGAAATGTTGAAACAGAGAAATGTAATTGTTTTTGAAAATGATATCCTCATTTGGAATTTGATGCCAGCAACACGTTTCAAAAAGGTTGGGACAGGGTCGTGTTTACCACTGTGTTGCATCACCTCTTCTTTTAAGATAAGATATGCCTTTATTAGTCCCACAATGGGGAAATTTGCAGTGTTACAGTAGTGGATAGCAAAAATAGAATAAGCAAAAATAGGCACAATATAAACAGAGGAGAAAAATATAAAATACAAAGACTATAAACAAGAGGAGATATAAAATATATCGGGTTAGGGCTATTAGGGTTGGATTGGTGTGTGTGGTCTACGGGGAGCAGTGCTGGTTGTATAATCTAACAGCTGCAGGAAGGAAAGACCTACGATAAACTCCTTCACACACTTAGGATGAAGCAGCCTGTCGCTTTCCAGTGCTGTTATAGTGTCCTGCAGGGGTTGGGAGTCATTGTCCATCATGGATGACAGTTTTGCTATCATCCTCCTTTCTGCCACCACCTTCACCGGGTCCAGGGGGCATCCCAGAACAGAGCTGGCCTTCTTTATCAGCTTGTCGAGTCTTTTCCAGTTCACCACTGAGATGCTGCTGTCCCAGCAGACCACACCTTAAAAGATGGCTGATGCCACCACGGTGTCATAAAATGCTTAAGGAGTGCTCCCTGCACTCCAAAGGACCTCAGTCTCCTGAGCAGATAGAGTCTGCTCTGGCCTTTCTTATAAAGTGCAGTTGTGTTTTAACACAACTGTAAGCGTTTGGGAACTGAGGAGATCAATTGATGTCATTTTGAAAGTGGAATGTTTTCCATTCTTGTCTGATGTAGGATTTCAGCTGCTCCAGAGTTCAGTGTCTCCTTTGTTGCATTTTAAGTTTCATAATGCTCCTAACATTTTCAGTAGGTGACAAGTCAGGACTGCAGGCAGGTCAGTTTAGCACCGGACTGATTTACTACGGAGTCATGCTGTTGTAATACCTGCAGAATGTGGTTTGACATTTTCTCGCTGAAATAGCCAAAAAGACGTTGTCTACTTGGCATCAAATGTTGCTCCAAAACCTGTATGGTTCAGCATTAATGGTGCCTTCACAAATGTGCAGGTTACCCATGCCATGTGCACTAAGATAAGATAAAGATAAGATAAAGATAAGCTATACTTTATGGTCCCCGTGGGGAAATTCTTTCTCTGCATTTGACCTGTCCCTGAGGAGCAGTGGGCTGCTTTTATGGTGCACGGGGAGCAAATTGGGGTTCAGTATCTTTGCTCAAGGATACTTCGACATGTAGACCTGGGGATCGAACCACCGACCTTCTGATAAGTGGACAACTGCTCTTACCACCACTAATACCACTAATGCCCCCCCCCTCCAATACCATCACGGATGCTGTCTTTTGAACTGTGTGCTGATAACCCGGATTCAGATTCTCTGAATCTTTTAATGATATTGTTACTGTAGACGATGAAACTACCAAATTCTTTGTAATTTTACATTGAGAGACATTATTCTTAAATTGTTGCACTATTTTCCAGCACAGTCTTTCACAGAGTGATGAACTCCTCCTCATCTTTACTTCAGACAGACTCAGCCTCTCTGATGCTCTTTTTATACCCAATCCTGTTACTAACCTGTTGCCAGGTAACCTCATTAATGTTGAGATGTTCCACCAGCTGTTTTCTTTCAGCATTTCACTACTTTTACAGTCTTTTGTTGACACTGTCCCAACTTTTTTTTTTAATGTGTTACTGGCATCAAATTCAAAATGGGCATATAATTATCAAAAAACAATGAAATTTCTAATTTTCAACATTTGATATGTTGTCTTTGTGCTATTTTCAATTAAATATGGGGTTTCAATGTTTTGTAAATCTTCACATTCAGTTTCTATTTACGTTTTAGACAGCGTCCCTACTTTTTGGGAAATGTGGTTGTAATAGTTCAGCGTATTCACAGCACAGACCTTGACAGAGAATGTTGCAGACAGTGTAAAAAAATAAATAAATCGTTGATTAATTGTAATCGTGGTAACGTTTTGACATACTTGTGATTATTATTTGAAGTCATATTCACCCAGTCATACCTTGACTACTCTTTGGTGGAGGTGTGACCAGTTAGTGTATGTGCATGTGAGTTCCTGTTACCTTGTCTCCTGCAGGTTGTTGCCGGTGTAAATGTGCATCCTCTTGACCATGGCCCCGTGTGGAATCTGCAGGGAGGCCAAACCCATGGCAAAGTTAGGCTGCCAAAGCAAAACAACTGGGAGTAGTAGAAGACTGGTATACACTGTGTTTGCTTTTGAACATTAACAGATTGTAAATATTAACTAGACACCACACAACAAGTTCATGTTTTACAGTAAGATGTGATATTTATGATGAGGCACTGTAGAGTAAAACGTCTCACTGACTGACCTGAACAGCCTCATTACGGAGGGAAACACACACACACACACACACACACACACACACACACACACACACACACACACACACACACACACACACACACACACACACACACACACACACACACACACACACACTCTGTCAGGAGGGAGTGTTTTAACTGGGAGAGCTCCAGCATCCAATCAAAATTCACTGAGACTCTGCAGTGACTTAATTTTCTGACTGCTTGTAAATTTCCAAGCCTCATTCATCAACACAGCAAAAAGATGCAAAGTGGCTGCAGTTGAATCTTTATGATGTATGTGTGAAGATTTGACTTACATTTTTTCAGGTGATTTGCACCTCAAGATATTTTTTAACCTGCTGTTTTTGCCATGAGTACTTTTGCCTATAATATAATAGTTACAAAAAAACAAAATAATATTTTTCTGAACAAGGTTAATTTTTATGATCTTTCGCACCACAAATAAAGGCGCCAACCAATCACGTCATACAGGAAAGACGCTGCGTCAGAACTGCTCCTGACAGTGGCAGACCAGCTGATTGTTTGTGTTTCTCATCATGTATCATATGAATTAAAGACAGCGAGGAGAAGGAATGCGTGGAGAGGAACAGCAGGCCATCAAGACAGTGACAATTAGCTATTAGCTCGGCTAAAGAGCAAACTGGCACAAATCTATTGACACATTTTATTGAGGAAATTAACATGAACATTTTCAATGCAAAATATTCACAGGAGACTATTCCACATTTTTGTGTTGTTTATGTGTTTAAAGGTATGTGAAAGCCTTTAGTTGTATTACGTTTATTTGCTCTGAGGAAAGTTTCAAGATTTTTTTCCCAACCAGCTTTGTATAATTTTCATGTGGTTAGGATGTTAAATGAACAATTTATCTTCTCTCCATTCTTGCCTCCACCCAGAGCCACGTGTCATCTGGAGGACAAGCAGCTCCAGGGCTGTTGTTGGAACTACAACATGTGAGAAGTCAGTTCAACAGCTGTCTAGCTATGTGGAAAGAGGAATCTCACCAAACTCAGATCAATCTGTGACGAGGCGGTGCTGATCAAATATGAATCATGATCCTGTTCATTGTCTATTGCTCATCTAAAATGTGTCAAAAACTTATTTTAATGTCGATTTTAGCAGCAATACAGGATTGTTTACTACCAGCTGGTTGCCATACGGTTTCCTTTTAAGCATCGTCCAACAGTTCATCAGCCACCAGACAAAAGCATTTTTTTGGTGCGGTCAGGAGCAGTGCATTCTGGTTATTGTAGGGTTTTTCTTTACCTTTTGAGCTAAAGGGAATACCACAGCCTGTTTTCTGTGTTTTCTGGTCATGCAGCACCAATTCCACAAATGCCTGCATCTTTCTAAATCATAGACAGCACAGATTCATGACAACCCCATCTTTCCAGCGATAAAATACTTGAAACTATTACTAAAAGATAGCAACATGTACATTAAACACAATTTAAGAGGCTATACTATAAGTTACAATGCTGTGATCGTGACAATTTAACGTTCACAGGATATGTTTTTTGTCATTATCAGCAGGGGTAACAGGAAAAAATGTGGAAAGGGGATTCTGAATATCAACCGTTCAGTGTTTTTATTTACTCTCAGAGCACTCCATGAGTTTTGTTTGACAGACACCAAGAATCTCTGATGCGTCTATCTGTCATCACACAGACTCGTGTTGAACAGGAAACAAACTGCAGCTGAGCATTGAGGTTTAGACATATGCAATGCAAATACTAGAACTCAAACTAGGAAGTGAAACTGTTATGTTCGTACCTGCAGCCTGTGAGTACAGATGACAAGCAATCAAGATCTATTGCTTCATGCAAAACTATTCAAGCAACTCATCATGAATTAAGAAGAATTAATCACAGATATGTATGTCAATGGGATTCTAAGAAGCTGGGGTGAACTCATCTTCTGAAAGGGAGCAGTAAAATCATCACCACATGACACGCGCCTTCACAGAAGCAAGCTGAAAGACTGAACAGTACACAGTAACACATGATCTTCTGACTAATTAAACAAACCTCAATCCAACAAAGGCCACAAGAAAGCCGCAAAAACACAACACTTTATAGAATAAATGCACAGTGCAGATTCTCAGAATTGTCAGCTGCTGGGTGTCTGTGTTGTTTTGGAGAAATTAATTATGAGCTCATGCTGCCTGAGCTAGAATCAAGTCCTAAACTCCCCACTGCAGCCAGATTTGACTGCTTCTGTAACACTGAGACGAGGCTCAGAATAATAAGGCGAATTTGTGCTTTGTGCATTTTGCCCGTCAGAGTGATGCAAGAAAAAAAAAAGTACCATTATTCAGTCCCATATCATTTATTATCATGACATAACACCAGGAGATTCAGGAGCAGGTTCCAGGCAGACATAAGCTTTGACTACTCAGCCCTTCTTGCAGGCTGACCTGCAAATGGATTCTCACCTCGTACTTTGGAGCCTCATTCCATGAGTCCAGTTGGAAGGAGAAGGACAGTCCTCGAAAGTTGAGAAGGAACAACTGCTCTGCCGCGTTGTAAACTAAAGCCAGGGGCAGAGGAGGAATCATTTGTTGTGACAGAGATAAGATCAAAACGCCGGTTCATTTGTGAGAGTGTGCTTGTTAAGTACCTCCTGGGTGTGTGGCTCCAAATGACTGGTCTATCTGCTCTATTGTAGGGGCAATGGCCTGTGAGTTGAAATGGACTCCGCTGAAACACAATACACACATTCGTCCATTAACATTCATGCAGGCTGTGCTGCATGATGCTATTGACGGAGAAGTAAATGGATTTCACTGATAGACCATCACAGACAGAGACACATTAAAGCAGGCAGACTCCATCAGGGGTGGAGCAGCAATTCTGTGTGGACACTAGAGTCACCAGCATACAGCACACCATAGTATAAGGCTTTGTTCAGACTGAATCAGACGAAAACGACACTCCTCCCATTCATTTGAGTGTGCATAATGCATTTAGGCTGTGGTGGTGCAGGCTGGACGGGTTTCAGAAAAAAGAGATCTTTTTCCATGGAATCAGTAAACTGACAGTGAGGACACACAACGACCATAATGGAGATGTGTGTCCGTACATAAAGACCATATAACAGCTGAGAATCTAAGACGGGTTCCAGCCCTGCTACATCGGTTGTTTTTAAAAGGATTTTGACTTCATTTTAGCTTTATATATATTTCTACTTACCAGTATTTCAACTTGACTTTGCTCAGGTCATACACTTCGATCACCTGTCAGTCAGAAAGATGAACAAATTCAGGGCACAAAACAAGCACTTTGTTTAATGTCAATAATACGGCTGATGCCTTTACAAAGTATCTAAAAATAGAGGAAAATTCTAAACTCTGGTAAGATGCTGGAGAAATACCAGTTATTTAATGTCATTATTTAATCTCATTAAAATCTGGTGTGAAGTTCTGTTTAATTCCTGTTGAATTATTTTTCTAATATCAATTAATAAATACTTGTCATCGCCAGGCCCTGATCTCATCCAGATGTGTTTTTTGGGAACCTTTTTGAGGACACAAACAAAAACGTATCATCCATTTTCACCTTGAGTCTCTGATTTGTGGCATCAAACAGCAGTTTAATCCCATCCTGAGTCAGATTCAGTATGAGGTCATGGCTGAGTGGCGTCTGGAGGGGAGATAAAGTTAATTGACAGAGAGCTGGGAGGACCTGGCCTCATAGACATGCAGATAAGCACACAATCAGTTTTTGGACTGACAGAAACATTTCAGCAAGACTAAAAAACAGTTTTATTTTGTTTCATCCATTTCAACATGAACAACTGGTCTTCAATAAATATCGAATGTGAAATTCATGGCGTTTTAGAAACAACATACTTTCCTTATTTTATTTATGGCTATTGAACCAAGGAAAAGACTTCAAGTTTCTAAAGAGTTATGAGGAAGATAAGTGCCGAGTGGGACTCTACGTTTAAAAAATGAACGTTTCAATGCTCTCTAGTGGAAAAACTATGTGATGGCAACTCAATTTCTAAATTTCTTCGAACATATGTTGAGCATTTTTATCAGCCTACATACAAGGCAGTACCAGTATATGTGTAATAAGGTAGTATTAAGAGATTTTACTAAAAAGGAAATATTTAGAACTGTACAATAACCAGAACTACTGTTGCCACACAGGAAATCTTTTTTTTTAAAACTTGCAAATTTGTACTGCTGCTGAAAAAGGGATATTTGAACACACTTATTTATATTTATGTGTTTGTGTGTGAGAGAGAGAGAGAGAGTACAAAATAAATACGGGCCATCTTACCTGTTCACTGTATAGCACCTGGACATTTTTTATAATGCGGCAGTGTTTCTGGAGAATAGAGATGGCCTGGGCCAATGGCATCCCTGAAAATGCATACATGTAAACAGACACACACAAATGAAGAGAAGCCTCAGCCTTTAACAGTTAACAATACCACACACATTCAACATTAATGAATGTCTTGTGGTCTCATTCTCTTTTACTGTCAGAGTTATGTGATTACAACTTGGAAAAGTTATCTTAATACCCACCTAAGGCGAATTCCCATTGCTCATTTCCTAGTGATCTCTCAGGCACCACCTCCAGATCCAGCATTGGCAAGTAGTGGGGGGCAGCTCACCTCACCTCAAGACACAATGGGACCCTCTGAGGGACCCTTTCTGTTCGCCTGATTCTCCCTGATCACAGCAGTCTCACAGGTCTCAGACGGCTGCTTTAATTCATAACTCTCTCTACTTATTTTTCTAAAGATACCACATTCATGAGTTTCAGCGTTAAACTGCTACTCATGTGTTCTTGACAGTAAGATACCAAAAATGAATGATAAAATTCGTTAAATAATAAAAATTACATCCACATCAGCTCAACACACTGATCATCTAAAGGCTTGCAAAGATACATACGTTTCAACAAGTTAGCAAGCAAAGTCTCACAGTTTGCTCAAAAACAAATTACGCAACCTGCCAGCCAAACTAAAGCGCACAAGGACAGCTGTTCGTTCACCTTTTACTTCTTTGTGTGCTTTAAAATCGATACGGATAAAAAAAACAAAAAAACATTAATTCAGTCCGTTTTAAGTCAGGAATAAAATAGATGAGTAAAACTTGTGTAACAACCACAAACCTCACCAGACAGCTTCAACTTAATGAGTGAACATCAAGCTATTCGACTACAGTGTTGTGTTCCGTGTCTCCATCCGATTCAATAACAAATCCAGAGGCACGAATATAATTTCTCCACAACCGATAATTCTCACGGTCAGCGATCGTTTCTGTCACTGTCGGGCGTTTATGTAAGCATCGAAGCTTGTCAACAAGCTGTTTATTTGCGCTAACGTTAGCTGGCAAGCTAGCTGCTCTGTCCACGTAACATTAATAAGAATAAATATAAATAACGTGTTTTTCAGTGACAAAAAAACCCATATTCAAGACAAAAAAACAGTATCACGGTTCAGACAAGGACGACATAAACAGAGAAAGCACGCCAAGCCGTCGGCTGTCTTTACTGCGCTTCTTTCTTGGTTCACCGAAGCTTCAAGCTTTGGAGCTAGCTCTTCTGTCGCTAGTGCGCAAATTTCAAGTCCTCGTAGTGAGACGTGTCCGTTATTGCTAGTAAATTCATTAGCCGGTAAATGCCCACCGTGTCCCTTTCTCGGGTTTGGTGTCTCTTCAATGTCAGGGGAAGATAAGAGCAGCACGGTGTCCAAACAACAGCAACTTCGGGCATCAACAACAGCCAGCAGGATCAGCTGATAATTCAACTTCCTGTGTTCGATGCACGTTCTACGTTGACGTGACGTCACAGTCAGCTTACAGTAGACCGAGTGTGAAACTAATAGAAATTAAGAAAGATCAAAAGTTTTGTCATTTATTATTGCTATAAGGATGTTTATTGTATTTAGAGAACAGAAAACCTTTATTTTATTTTTTATTTTATTTTATTCATTTTTATTTTATTTTATCATTTTATTTTATGTAGGCTATTCAAGGCTTAATTACATATATTTAGCATAAATTCTACTTTAAAACTGTTCCTATATGTTATACATATATGTCTGAATTGATGTTTCAAATGTGTCATGATTTTATTCTTTTCTGTTATGACATCATTTCTTTCTATATTGAATCTAAATCTAAAAATGAACACAAACAAGATCAAAACAAACAAACAAACAAACACACAAAAAACAGATCTGTTGACACATAGCCTATTTTTTTTTAGCTTTTTTTGAGTTCAGCACTTGTCTGCCTAGCCTCTTCTCACTTTTCTCAACCAGGTGCCACGTTGCAGGGAACTTTTTAAGGGGTGCTGGAAAAAAATTATGTTATTGACATTATAGAACCAATTAAAATTTAAAAAAAACAACAACTTGCAATGGTAATGTAGATCAGTACCCACCGTATACATCATCAAAATTTGTATCACATTCCCCTTTCCACATGTCACAATGTCAACAGATGATAAGTGTATAACTGGTCAGCCAGCATATGGTCAGCATTTGAAAAGTAATATAACCTGAGACCTTCTACATACACCCTGTTTACTCAGCTGCAATTCACCAGAGGGTGCTCATGAAGAAGTCCTCAAACTTTATTTCTATAGCACTAGCAAGTCTTAAAAAAGACAAAGAAAATACAAACAGGAATAGAAAGTAAATGTAATCTTGATAATAATAGTAAAAGTAGAGATGCATAAAAACAGGCATAATAATATGAATGAAAATAAGCTAAAATAAGGGTGAAAATAAAACACATATCTAATTAATTAAATTGAATTAATATCTAATTAAATGCTAAAGTGAGGAGAAAAGTTTTTAACTTTCTTTTAAGAAATATTCAGTCAGCTGGCGTTCCTGATATCTTTACTGTGTTCCATAGTTTGGGGCCATAATTGGCAAAAGTTCCATCCCAGATTTTCTTCTGACTGTTTCTGGGAAACTTCAGATGATCTCAGTGTTGTTGAATGCAAATAGTGTGGGGAGTTTTGATTGTATTGATTGATTTGATTGTATGGAGGAGTACTGAGTAAGAGAGAGCACATAATGGTTCAAGCAAGGTCATGTCCTTGTTTGAACTCTCAATCCTTGAACAATGAACAAGGTAGTTAGCGATATAGACTGGTTATTAAGGGCTTTGTATATAAGGAGGAGGACCTTAAGTCAGCACTAGACGTAACAGGAAGACAGTGCAGGTAAAACTGGACTAATGTTCTTTCTCCTCATGGTTTTGGTTAAAGTTGAGTTTTGAATAAACTGTTGAAGATGAAAACATGATGTTTTTGTCACCTTGTTAATGTGAGACATAAAGCTTAGGTCTGAATCTAAAATAACACCACTATTTATGACCTAAGATTTAATCCAGGGAGTTAAATCCCCCAGATTATTAAACAACACTTCTCTTTTTGTGATAGGGCCAACTAGTAGGATTTCAGTTTGTCCTCATTTAACTATTATAAATCATTACTCATCTATTCATTTATTGACGAAAGACATGTGGTAATGGAGTCTATGGCTGCAGCATCATTTGGTTCAGCAGAATGGATGGAAAACATACATAGTGCCTTCGAATGATGTCACCAGGTGGCAGCATGAGGAGAACATGCAAACTCCACACAGACAAGTCCCAGGCCGTCAGGGGGATTTGTACCCTGAACCTTCTTGCTGCCCAAGTACAAACATAATATTCAGTGTAAATGGTAATTTTCTTATTCCTTTGTGAAGATTAGTGGGCCCACCAATACCTCTATTACTCACTCGTTAATACTAATGGACTATGGACCTGTAGTTTTGTATTACTGCCATGCCAATATATGGAAAAGGAGAAACACTGAAGAGAGATAGTACGACATAAACCTGTAATGTGTGATGTGTGTGGAAGTGCTTACCTGTTCACCAAGTGTTCTTTAGTTGAGATACTTTTCACTTATATTTTTCTAAAATAGAAAAGAAAATGTTTGGCAACATTGTTTTTTTCAGAAATATTTAGGACACTATATATTTCATGGAGTTGAAATAGATAAAGTTCTCAAAGGGGAAAATAATTTAATTTCATTGTATTTTCATTTCGCTAGTATTCTGTATTTCCAGCTTTATTTTGTTAAGAGCTGACACTGCAGGGTGTCATACTCTGTATGTCATCAGTATGTGCAGAAAAGAGTTGCTGGAGAGAAGAGTTCATCTGATTTGTGGGAAAAGTATATTCATAAAAAAAACAGAACCAGGAAGAATAAAGTTGCCAAAAAGAAGACGAGTCCTGTCTGTTTGTGAGCGCAACTCATTCTCCTAAGAGACCGAAGAAGATGGAACACAAACAATATGAAACAAACAAAATAAAATGAATCCATACAGGTTGTGCGCCGTAATCAGTCCCCAAAAAGCTCTGAAATCCCAGATTGATCCGTGAAGCTGTTATTTACACTATTTTAAGCTAGAATCCTCCCTGTAGCCTCCAAGATAAAAGCATTAGGATGTCTGAGGAAGGAGGAGCTTCAACACGTGTGCTCGCTTCGCTAGCTCATCGAGAACTCGCTGTCTCTGTGTACCTCAGTTTTTACCTGCTAACAAGAACTTGCGTCTCACACAACAGAAAGCTCTGCTGGAGTTGCAACAAGGGCCTCAGTCGGATCTCATGTTATTTTTCCCATTGTTTTACAAATGATTGTGTGAGAAGAACTCTCTGTCTCTCATTGATCTCGTCTAGCAGCACTGGTACAGTAGACACATTCAAGCTTGTGCACCCTGCTCAGATGGGCTGCAGGTGAATGCATTTCATTTAGAGGCTACAGTGAAGATTTAAAAAAACATTGCGTCTTCTGGAGACTTGGGTTACACTTTACAATCTGTATGGAGTCATTTTGTGGTTGTGTTTGACATTTTAAAACAAGTCCCCATCTTCTTCACTTGTTTAAGAGAATGCTGTTTTGCTGTGAAGCTCCAGAAATGTTTTGAGGACTAAGAAACTTCACCATGACTGTCTACGGCCATGGGGGGGGAGTAGATAATGACTGAATTTTAATTTTTCAGTGAACTGTTCCTTTAAGTTATGATGAAATCCCCCACTGTAGTATCTAAATCCTACATTGTACCCAAGCTTCAATATTTGGTCTTATGACTTTTTGTAATGAGGTTGTGTGAAACTGGACAAATCTCTTACCATCACAGGTCCTTCTGGTTTTTGTGTATCTTGAGTTCTATTAAAATGATGTAACCTCTCTGTGGAGGCTGTAAGGTACTGTCATCAAGTTCATCAAGTTATTTGAGCTTTCAATTCATTTTTTTATTTCAATTTCAACATTTATTTTTAGCGATAACATTTATTTACGCCAAAAGTTCTTGGAAAATGTTACGAACATGTTAATTAATGGATAAAAAATGACCAATTTTCTTTGCTCATGTACAGCTCATTAAAGTTCTTAATAAGTCAAACTGAGAAAAAAGAAAAGAATGAATAAACAAAACATTTTCTTGGTTATAATAGTTAGAATAAAACCGTTGAGTGCACTAAATGTAAAACACACTGGAAAATGAAATGAGCTTCTAATTGCGCAATATAAAAATATTTCTATCCCCTAATAGCAGGACTGGAGTCAATCCACATTCAATGTAACCCAGGAAGTGGATATCCTTAAAATAAAAATAAAAATAACATGAATAAAAGTAACACAATTAAAAACAAAAGCAAGAAAGGCCTCAACACAATACCAAATTTCTGGAGACACTTTTCAACATCACATAAAGTTGCCAACTACGACTAGATCATAACAAAGCTAAAAGATGAACAAAACTGAATACATGTAGAGGTGAGAAGTAATATAAAAAGTAAACATCATGACTTTCACACAAACAAAACGATAAGATAACAAAAAATACCATTTCATTACACTAGTGCTGTAACAGGACAGGAAATAGTAATTAGACTACACAAAAGCGTCTTACAGTCTTCTAATGATGAGGAATATCTGGCTGATTGATCATTACAAGGGTTGAAAGAAACTGGAACTTGGGAATCATTAATATTGATTTCATTCTGTTTCTATAAGACTTCACGTGACAGCTGGGGTCATGAGCCTCTGTCTGAATAGTAGCGTGTTGTGTTGCCAATCATTGCTGTCCAGTGAAAAGCTAAAGAAAAAGAAGCGCAGTCTCAGCTTTGCAACAGTGCATTTTGTTTTCAGAATAATCCATTTGTTTTTTCACTGAGTTCTTCAGCTCGTTGAGTAACACTCATCCCTCTGTTTGTCTGTTTTCACTGGACGGCGCTGCTCTGACGCCGTGGCTCGGAAAAAAGCTCAACACCTAATTGTCACTTCAGGTGTGTACAGATTGTAAAGGATACCGGGTCACCTCCTTCATGCACAGTGTTAGGGCTCATTTTTACGTGTCTCATCAGGACACAAACACATCCTGGGTAAACAAAAACAATGCTTTTGTGCTTTGGGGAGCAGGGGACTGTTTGGGTACTCCTAAATGTGTCTCCAACATGAATCATCACTCAGATATTCCTGATCAAAGGGTTCAAAGACAGTGATCTCACGATAAATAGGCCGCACAGGGATCAATAAAGGACATATTGGTAGGTAGGCCTGTGTTTGGTTTCATGCATAGAAAAAAAGATTGGTTGGATCATATAGTGCAAAACCCCTCAGAAGACACAGGACGTTTAAACTGATGCCCCCCCCATCCTACCTCCAGAGCTGAAGACAGCATTTTTATTTGTTAAAACCTTCCTCATGGTCAGACAGTACAGCAAACACTCTCCTCCCATCTGACCACTTTTTAAATGCAACTCACCTTCTACAACCCCCCCTCCCCCCACCTCCCCCCCTTTCCAGCGAAGTGAACTTTGGTCTAAGAAAACAGCAGGTCTCAGGAAGTGAACCAGGCATAGTGGGGGTTAACAAGGGCATATTCACATGTGAAGTGCTGTACAACACTGAACAAATTAGTAACATGCTCTGAATCCTGATCATGACGTCTCTGCTAGTCTCTGTCTGTCCTCCATCTTAAAGGTACAATTATACACCAAATTCATCAGAAACACGTTTCCTCTTACCTCCTACCATCTAGATTGATTTATTTGATTATTGGCTACAGAGATATCTGCCTTCTCATGAATATAATAGGACTACATTAAAAAAAACAACCAAAAAACTTGTTAACTTGTGTTATGGTGCTCAAAGTACCAAAAAACAGGGGTTCCAAAAATTTCAACCCCCCGACTCCCAAAATAACCGTGCCAGAGAGTGAGGCACCCACTATCGCCGGAGGTGGTTGAAGCATGCAAATATTAAGGGCACACACACTAATAGGCTTATCTGGAAGGCTGATGACATATTTACAGTATATTTGCCATAAAATACATTTGAAATACTCAACAGCAAAGTCTCTATTCCAGGAACCATGACCCACTTAGTCCAGATGATCCACAGAGCTTGGTGTGAGCAGTATCAACACACAGAGGAAAGCCTGTATCTACTCATAGATTATAGGCTAGCTACCTTGACTGGCTAACATTATAGCCTCTTGTCCATGAGAGGATGAACGTTTCCTTCTGCACAGAGAAAATAGTTCCGTTGTGAAGCTGCTCACAACAAGATCTGATTATGCTCAGTAAGCAGGTCATGATTTCTGGACACAGACATTGCAGATGAGTTTTCAAATGTAGTTTTTGGTGCTTTGAGCACTAAAAGCCAGTCAGTTCCTTGATATTCAAGAGAAGGCAGACGTGTCTACGGCTGATCTAGATCAGTGTTTCTCAAATGGGGGCATGGAGACCCCCCTAGGGGTACTTTGGGATCCTGCAGGGGGTACGTGAAAAGTTTTAAATGTTTGAAGAATATCAATCATGCATAATTCCTAAAATAATTTTCAATAATATTAGTTTAATAAGTGAAATAAAAAAAGAAAATTCCAATAAACCACATTTTATAATCAGTATTCCTATTTTAAATGTAATTATTAACTGCTGTAAACTGTAAACAACGCATGCAATCACGTTCACTATGAGCGGGACGTTTGGATATTGATTAACAGATAATCAACAAAAATCTGTGGTTGAAACGTAGCAGAAAAACAGCTGAAAACATGGAGATAAAAAAAGAAAGCTTGAATAGAGCCAACAACATACCATCAGTTACTCAGTGACATTACAGATACGACGATTTAACTTTTTATTGTATGATGATTAAAAAAATTCTGGTTTGCCATGAATTTAGTGATGGATTCTTAACATTTAAAATTTAGCAAGTAAACGTTTGTCAGACACAAGATTGTTTAATGAATCAGACTGAGGGAACAGCGCTGTACAGTATTGTGTTATGTTGTATTGTGTTGTATAGTATTGTGTTATGCTGTATTGTGTTGTATAGTATTGTGTTATGTTATGTTGTATTGTGTTGTATTATGTGTCTTTATAACAACCTTTTTTCCTACCAAAAATGTTTGGCGCTGATCAGGGGGAAACTCTGTGGCTTAGGAGGTAAGAGTTCACTTATCAGAAGGTCAGTGGTTCGATCCCCAGTTCCTCCAGTCTACATGTCGAAGTATCCTTGAGCAAGATACTGAACCCCAGTCTGCTCCCCGGGAGCCATGATGGCTGCCCACTGATCCGCAGGGATGGATCAAATGCAGAGAAAGAATTTCCACATGGCCACAAAAAAGTATGATTTGAACTGAGAACCACTGATCCAGATGTACATATATCACTACAGGTAAGAGGGAAGAGATGTATTTCTGATTTTGGGGTGAACTGTACCTTTAATGACACATTGAACTGCTTGTATTGATAGAATAGATAATGATAGATCTTGTATTGAAACTCCTCCAATTCATCAAATGATTAAAGACCTGGAGAAAACAATGTGTCTTTGAATGAGCTGGTCTTTAATAATCTGGTATTTAATCTGGTATTATTATGGTATTTAATAAATCTGAAACCTCCATTTGACAAGAAGCAGATTCAACGCTTTTTACATTCCTTCCTTTGTATTTATTGGACTACTTTTTGCTGAGGTCTGTTGTGTCCTTATTCTTTTTTTGTTCTGGGGCTTGCATCACGTTCAATTCAATCAATTCAGGGAGTTTAATTCTTCTGCATTTTAATATCTCTAAAATGTTTGGCGAGTGAAAGCGATCGTATCAAACCTGTTCGGAAACACTGGTGAACAATTGCATTTTCAGCTGAAATTGACTTTCAGTTGATTGTCTTGAAAGTGAATAGACAGCCAGTCCTGATCTCCTCTTCCTTCTTCCTATCCCTCCTCAGCGCATCTTGTGTTCCACATCAGCGTTGGCCATGTTTGAGCCAGGGCTGGGGTCCTGCTGTCGTCTGGACTGGGGGAGAGAGAGGGACGGAGGGATGAAAGGGGGGGAGAAAAGAGAGGAGAGGAGTGAGGATTAGACAGGAGGGACAGGAAGAAAGGGGGAGAGAGAGAAAGATAGAATAAATTAAGTATAGGGTTCCAATATTAACAGGGACAGGGAAACACCATTCTCAACATCAGTAACAGAGACAGTAACACTTCTTAACTTCTTAAATGACAAAAGGCCTACTACACACTATTTAACACACAAGTGACACTATAAGATCTTCTGTAAAGGATCCATAGTAGTAAATGAAAAAATGAAAATGTATTAAAACACATTCAGTTTTAAACCTGCTCCTCAATAATTTCAAATTTTTCTGTTTCAACATTTTTAATGTTGTCTTTGTGCTATTTTCAATTACAGATGGGGATTCAATGATTTGCAAATCATTGCATCCTGTTTTTATTTAGTTTACACAACGTCCAAACTTTTTTGGAAACGGGTTTGTATTTGTAACACATCAATCAAAGTTTGAACTCGTTAAGATCATACTTTATTTAGAC
This sequence comes from Chaunax sp. Z400, assembly GCA_037577475.1. Lineage (NCBI taxonomy): Eukaryota > Metazoa > Chordata > Actinopteri > Lophiiformes > Chaunacidae > Chaunax > Chaunax sp. Z400. Next base: position 27,617,311 of record CM075186.1, read on the forward strand.
ACTTATAATTCATCATAAGTCACATCTATAGTGCACGTTTGATATAGTGCACCAGAAAGCATTATGTGTGTTTAGGACCATAAATGAATGGATTATTTTTCACTATGAATAATGTCATAAAACCCTATAGATGTGGTTTTTTATACAAAATGTTACCTGAGATTTTCAAACCCTCAGGTTGGTCCTATCCTACAACTCCAGGGTGATGGGAGTACTGTCACTAGAGGGAGCCAAAAACTCCATTATAAGGCAGAGTGCTGCTGTTTCCACACCTTACTGATGTTTTGGTCAAGGTGGCTGGCAGACAGGCAGACAGACAAACTGGCAGACAGACAGGCTGTCTGACACATAAACACACAGCCAGTAGATCATTAAGTCATTATGAGAAGCCGTCAGCATGACAGGACTTTTAAATATATTTCATGACTGGCTGTAGTGTGTGTATTTGTGAGCCCTGGGCATGACCCGCTCCTGCAGTAAAAAATGCTTGTGGTTATATGTTTACACTGAAGTGATAGCCGGGGGGAAATTGAAGAGAGGGAGGAAGGGGGAGAAAGGAGAGGTGGGTGATCAAGTGTGGCGAGAGGTGAGGTAGGGAGCAGAGCAGACTGAAATTCAAACAGAGGGTTTGCTTAGTTCAACAGGAATGTAGTTTGTGTCATCTCAATGACTCACCATAATAGCAACACACACACACACACACACACACACACACACACACACACACACACACACACACACACACACACACACACACACACACACACACACACACACACACACACACACACACACACACACACAGTATGTCATACTACCATTTTGAATCCTTGCAGCCAGACTGACTCCTGCTTGCGTCCGTCTCCTCTGGAGAGCTTTCTGCTGCTTTATCAAAACGGCTGCTATCAAATCCTCTCAACTCGAATGAGGGCTGAATGAACTGACATTGAAACCTCTTCTTTATTCTGCGGTAAATACCGTGATATGAAAAGCTACAGGACATTCCACCAGATACATGCAGTGTGTGTGACTCAGGTACAGAGGCAGCGTGAAGCATAACCACTCCCCTCTCCTACGTCCACCATGAGAGAACATGTGTCTTCACTTACTTCACAACTTGTGCACAGCAGTAATATTAATTACATGTAATCTATAATTTCTAACAATGTCAAAAGAGTTGTAACATGATGAGCAAAGACGTCTGACATATGACGTGTTTCTGAGTTAAGTTTCCTTACTGATATTACTGCAGCGTCGGCGTCACGTGTGATGATGCATCGAGCAGCACTATGTAAAGAATCAATTTAAAATGACATAAAAAAGACGATTTGTCTTCCCTGTTACACGACAAACGTTTTTGGTCATTTTTCTTCTTCGTTGAGTTAGCTGCTAACAGCTACTAGCTACTTTCTAAGGCCCTGTTTACACGACAATGTTTTTGCTGAAAACGGAGACGTTTTTTCTTTGCATTTTCTTAAAGTTCTGCGTTCACACGGCATCATGTTTGAAACGATCCCCGAACACACAGATCTGCAGAAACCATTGAGAACGCTGTGATATATAGCCATGGCAGTAGGTGGTGGTGTAACCTTTCAAACCTTTCAAAACCGACACCACAGAATAAGATCACAGTGGTGGTTCAGCAAATCTACATTGGAGAAACGTTAATAAACTCGACAGAGTCTGCAGCACAAACAAACGCTGACAGTCTGACATTGTGTTGTTGTTGTTGTTAGAGCCATAGTAGGCTGTTTGCTCTCTGTGTATGCGAATAAGGCTGGCAGGAACCTGGATAGTCATGTGCGAAGAGGGGCTGTGTCATCATCGTTGTCAGTGGAGTTGCGTTTTGCTCGTTTACACAAAAACGATAGGGTGGTGTTTTCAAAAGTTTCCACTCTGGAGCCCATTTTTAAAAGGTAATTCATCTAACAACATAATTACTTTGCAAAGGCACGAATTACGAAATAAATAAAAATAAGCATTTTTTCCTGAAGCCAGCGTATTTTTAAAAATTATTTGCAATGGGAGCGCTGCGTATTTACACTACGCTACAAACACCAGCAGCATGAGGAGGCGCTGAGCGTCTTTTCTACATATTTGCCGTTATTTTGTGGTCGCCGAGGATTTTATCCAGCCATCCAATCACAATGGAGGAGGGGCAGGACAAATACCACAAAATCTCATGAGCCCACATAGACCTGCAGGTCCATCCTCTCTCCCTACTTCCTCCAGCCTTCCCTTCATCCAGGTCCTCTACCTTGTGCTGCCATTTTTACACTCAGTATTTGTTAAGAAAACAAACTATCCACAAAATGAGGTATTTGCAACACAAATTACTTCTGCGGATATTCTGTATCATAGCAACCAAAGCGCCTCAGCTGGAAAACACTGCACCTCCAAAGCGCTCCCAGCTGGATGTTTTCAGCAGAACACCTGGTATTTTCAGCTGGGAAAAAACGCTTTGATGGACACAGGTCCTTATTCCAGCAGTACCAGTCCCATCTCTCACCAGATCATCACCAACATTTAATCACCTCTAGGATATCTTAGGGTCCATCTTTGGTGAAAATTTCATGCAAATCTGTCTATTAGTTTATGTGTAATCCTGCTAACAAACAAACAAACAAACAATACAACACTAACTATTACCATTAACATTTTTGTAACATTCCGTTACTGCAATGATTCACAGCAGTTTGTCATGTACTTAGTTACACATGTAGTTGACAAGTCAACATGTGTGCTGTGAGAGAACTATTCCACTCATGTTCCACCTCAGGAAATGATGTACAAATCACAATCTTTGAAAAGTGAAAACCAGAAGATTTACTACTTTTTAAAACGTATTCCTTTTTTAACAAATGCTCAGTTATCTGTTTACAATTCACAATATCAGTCACGTGATATTTTCAGGTTGGAGCGATTTAAATACAGTCAGATGATGAAATGTAATCACCATATTGTATAAAAGCCAGTCGGTGGAGGAGGTTTGAGGGTATGAGGTAATAACAGAGCGATATGCACTGTTTTCACTCCACTGTTGCTGCCACATGACGGCTGATGGAGGTGTTGGTCTCTGTAGAGGGGAGTGGTTTTCACTCATCATATAGGCAGAAGAGCTTTCTGTATTGATCCACACACAGATGGAATCCTGCTGGGCCACTATAGGCTGCTTAACCACAACTCAATACTAGAGAGTGTGTGTGTGTGTGTGTGTGTGTGTGTGTGTGTGTGTGTGTGTGTGTGTGTGTGTGTGTGTGTGTGTGTGTGTGTGTCAAGTCAAAGCAAAGGGTCTGATGCCGATCAATACTAATGATATATTAATGCTTTCAGTGCCAGCTCATCATTCACCACCAAATCTCTTTCTGCTGAACACTTGGGGAAGTATGTGTGTGTGTTTGTGTGTGTGTGTGTTTGTGTCTATGTGTGTGTGTTAGAGTTGATTTTCTCAGCTATTTTTTTTATTTAGTTTCAAATTGATTCCTTATTAGTTTTTCATCATGTTTAGTCAAATTATCCTGTTTCTTTTCAGTCAAGTTTTAGTTGACTAAAGTCACTTTCACACCAGAGCTGTTTGGTCCGCTTTAAACAAACCCTGGTTCGTTTCCTGGGATATTCCGGTACGTTTGGGTAGGTGTGAAAGCTCATTCTAACTCTGGTCCGCCTGAAAACGGGGGTCTCGGTTCGCTTGCAAGTGAATCCTGGTGTGGTTTGGTTGTGGTGTGAAAGCAAAGTGGACCAAACTATAAACCAAAGGTAGGAAGTGGAGCAAAGCACAGTGCAGTGAGTCTATTAGCCTTTGTAGACAGTATGGGAAGATTTGAATGAGCTTATCCCAGGCCTATGACATGTTAAAAACAATTATTGGTTAAGTTATTACTCACGTATAGGTTCATATAACACATTGATGAGTTATAGATGAGCAGTCTTTACGACCGCGTGACGTTGTTCAGAAGGTTTGGTTCGTTGGACGAAGTGCAGCGTGAAAAGAGTGAAAGAGTCCCTCGGACTATCAGGTGTGAAAGAGACCTAAAAGTTTAGACATTTTATTGTTATTTTAGTCCAAGAAAACTAGAAGTATTTCAGTCTCATTTTAGTCAAAAGTGTTGTAACATTAACATTTATAACATTTCAGTCAATCGAGCCAAAAACAGTATTTTTTTGTCATTTTACTCTTATGTATTATATATAAGCAGGTTAAATGATTAAGAATGCAGCTTTACAGAGAGTGTCTGTTCTGATGACATTAATCTAAGGAATGCATCCATATTTATTTATTCATTTTGAACCACGTTTGGCTCCAAGTCAGCGAGCCAGGCTTCTTATGAATTTAAAGTTTTGCAATAAGTTGAGATTGTTTCGGTCCCTGACCTCTAATTATTGGCTTAACCAGATAAGAGACTCTGAGCTCCAGCTATCTTGAGGGAAACCTCAGAGGGAACCAGCTACTAGATGGTTATCACCAGGGTTTCCTCTGACTTCACCCTGCTCAGGCATAGTTCATCATATTTTGGGTCTGATAGACGCTCATGCTTCACCCCCCTGACGGAGTGGGTGAGATGGGCAGGTGGTGGTGATCCCACCTCAGCTGGCATAGGACAGGAAACAAAACTGCTGCACACACAGCAAAAATTATTACAAAATGGATGAAAATAAAGAGAGAGTTTGGTTAAGTTTGCATTTTTTTTACAGAATATTTAAAGAAATATTTAAAATAAACAACAGTGTTTAATGATGTCGTCTCGTCTTCGTCTGGTCACCAGTTAATTGGGGACCAAAGCTGTGTCCCCAGTTGCAGAACATCTAATTTGAGTGGTTAAGGTTAGGCTACGTCTCCAGGAAATCAATTTATTGCTATGTAATTGCTCCAACAATTAAATAGGTATCTGTGTGTGTGTGTGTGTGTGTGTGTGTGTGTGTGTGTGTGTGTGTGTGTGTGTGTGTGTGTGTGTGTGTGTGTGTGTGTGGTTACAGGGGACATTTCTTCCCTATCTATTGCTTCTCCATCCATCATCCTGACAGGTACCTTCTGACCTTCAATGGCTGGAGTGTCACTGCTTTTGGATGAAAAATGTTGAATCTGCCAAAACGACAGGCTTGAAGAATTGAAGTGGAAACAGCTTTAAATTCAGTGACACAGCAAAAAAACAGAGTTTTTCTGCAGAGCTTTACTCTAATAAACCTCAAACCAATTAAAGAAATGCTTTTGAAGCTGACATCATATTCCCCAAAAGCATATTTTTAAAATCAAATCTTTATTGATCGTATAGTAGGTCATCACAGAAGTTAATGTAAATGTGATGGATTCATATAAGATGGTGTGACAACTCAGTATCAATCAATGTATTGGGGATGTTTCAATCAAATAATTTTGCTATTGTTTGAATTGTTGAATCAAAACTGAGCAGAATTGAATCTATAACTTTATCCTGGTCCTAAAATATAAGGCACATACAGTTAAAAAACAGATGTGGTTGTTAAGGATAGTCATAGATGGTCGTTTTTATTCATTAACATTTGACTGGGTAGACATGACATTTCAGTGCAAACTAAGTCCGACTTCTGCTTCCTGTCCTGGATGAAACATTTATGTTAATAGTCTTCAGCGTGTCACATGGAAGAATTCATAACCAAGGTCCATAAATCTAAAACAAACATTTCACCAGTACAACAACACAGCAACCGCATGATGTAGCCATCAAAAAACATACTGCTAACCTTTTCCTGTGTGACGCCTTGGTCTGGTCTAGTTTGAACAAACCGAAGGGGTCACAGAGAAGGGAATTTGTTTTGGCACTGTTGCGCCATGAAAGTGGATAATGACTCAAAGCACAAAGGTGGTGGTGTCCTACATACACTGAACTCCACAAATGGCTCCTGCTTGAGTTTAGCCAGCTTGTATTTTGAGTTGTGAACAATATTCTTCCTGTCTGTATTCAAAGTTTTTTCAAATCAACAGAAGGGGATTATAATTAAGGAGGGTTGTTTATCTTTGAAACATGCAAAGTGAGAACTAATGTAAAATACAGATGTGTTTAAGTTTTGGGGGTCAAACTGTGGAATAGACTTAATGATGAGGTTAAAATTGTGTAACTTTCTGTTGAGTTTCAAAAAAAGCTTTAAAATGTAAAAGAATGTAAATGTATTGTAATGTAAATAATTGAGGATAACAGTTTAGAGAATAATGTTATTGTTTTTTTTTCCTTTAGTATTGCTGATATTCTGAGTTATTCTTTGGATGGTATAAAAATAAGCCTTGGCTTCAGCCTATTCCTTTTTCAGTTGTACTGTTAGAACATTTGTGCGTAATCGTTGTTTCTCAAGATGTATGTATGTAACTGAAATTAAAAAAATAATTCACATTCATTCGTATTCATTTGTGGTGCCAGAGGTTAGCAGCTTTTAATGGACAAGTCAATGAATCGCACACATTCTAAACCTAGAACATGAAACATTCTAAAACATGCTAGGCTTCGTATGTGCTCAACATACTGTATGTAAATTACAGAGAAATGTTGCTCAAATTGTATTTTTTAACATTTTATTTTGTTGGGAGTGTAATATTTGAGAATTGATGCACAATGCAAGCATGGAAAATGCATGGACTATCACTGAATACCACCTCCTTCACTTTCAGATCTGCTTCTCTGTCTCTGCCTGACTTGATCAGTTATTGATTCAGTTACAGAGGAATTTAAAATCTAAGATTTACAAGTGTTGGCTGTAAATTCAGGTGGAATAATTTCTTCCCTTTTTACTCAACAATTTGCAACAAATGAACAAAGAACACACGTTTAACGAATTCTGTTTTCTGGTTTTATCTGATGGACAGAGGAATTTAACTGCACCGTTTAATTCCATGAAGACAGACAGATAACAGACCACAGAAATGTGTGTTTCCAAATCTGTGCAGCAATGCTCGTCGGTCACACCCAAAGAAACTTCTCACAGCAGACCTGTGGTTTTACACTGCACTACCGTTTCTACCTCAATGCTAATATATAGTCTTATGGACGCATGAAGCCACTTTTGCAATAGCTTGTTTAATCTCAGCAAGACAATAGGACTATTTTGTTGTTAATTATAATATGCTTTTTTAAATATTGGCGAATGACTTCAACACAGTCTTGACAGTAGTGCATCTTCACTACAATAACACAAGGCTTGCCATTTGAGGTACTTGAGCCCGAGGCTTTAGGCCCAGCAGTGGAGGACCCTCCAGTGAATATGTACTTTCGCAAATTGTGGGCCATTGGCACCGCAATATGAGAACTAAACTGACTGAAATAAAAAATAACACACTTAGAAAAACAGCCTTTTGTGGGTGTAGAGTGCCTAAATAAAACTTTTAAGCCAAGTTTTCAGCAGAGCATGTCGAAACACAGCTTACACCATTGACTGCTCACTAGCGCCCTCATAGTTGACAGTTTTTGATGAAAAATCGTAATGTTTTCAGTGTTAACTCCAATGTTCACAGAGAGGGGATTTTTTGGGGATGGCACTTAAATTGATTCAGCAGGAGACACAAAGTTCTCTTTTTCTCGCAGAGCCACAGGGAAGAAGCATGACATCAGTCAGCTGAAAGAAGACCTCCGATAAATGACTCATTTTCTTTTTTCTTTCCTGTTTGTCAGTTCTTCTCATGTCTGCTTCCCTTTCTGTTCTCTTCATGTGCTGAGCTCTTTTGCCTTTCTTTCTCTTTAATTTCTCCAGAACCATGTGTGTGTGTGTGTGTGTGTGTGTGTCTGTCTGTGTGTGTGTGTGTGTGTGTCTGTCTGTGTGTGTCTGATTGTTCAAACTCAAACATCTTGCTGTTTCTGACTCTCACAAGCATTAAACAAGGATGAACCATCAAAAGTTTGGACATATCTTCTAATTACATGGTTTATTTTTTTAATTATTTTTTACTTTACAGAACAATGTTGAAGGCATCAAAACTATGAAATAACACATATGGACTTTTGTAGTAAACCAAAGAAGTGTAAACAAATCAAAATGTTTTATTCTTTAGATTCTTCTGAATAACCACCTCTTAATTTGTGACATCTTTACACACTCTACATCCTCTCAATCAGCTTCATGAGGTCGTCACCATCAGTGGGTTTCCAACAGTCTGGAAGGAGTTCCCATAAATGCTGAGCTCTTATTGGCTGCTTTTCTTTCACTCTGTGGTCCAACTCATCCCAAACCTTCTCAGTTGTGTTTGTGGAGGTCAGGTGATCTGATGCAGCACTCCTTCACTCTCCTTCACTCTCCTTCACTCTCCTTCACTCTCCTTCACTCTCCTTCACTCTCCTTCTTGGTTAAATAGTCCCTACATAGCCTGGAGGTGTGTTTGGGGTCATTCTGTTGAAAAACTAATGATGGCCCCATTAAGCTCAAACCAGATGGGATGGCATGGTTGAGCGTGAATTCAATTTTGAATAAATCTCCAACAGTGTCATCAGTAAAGCTGGGACGGTCTCCATTAGAGCTTCATATGGTTTTTAAAAACTGCATTTGAAGATAAATTCAAAGTTCTTACAATTGTCCAGATTGACTGACCTTCATGTCTTTAATAATGATCATTACTGTATACCAACACTACCTGGACACAACACAAAATGTGTTTGACTCTCAAACACATTAAGAAGGCAAGGAATTCCATTAATTGACTTTTGACAAGACTCACCTGTTAACTGGACACCATTCCAGGTGAGGACCTCATGAAGTTAGTTAAGATGAAGTCAATAGTGTGTAAAACTGTCATCAAGAAAAACGGTGGCTACTTTGAAGAATCTCAAAAATGAAACATATTTTGTGCTTTTAACACTTTTTTGTTTACGACATAATTCCATGTGTGTTATTTCATAGTTTGATGTCTTCAGTATTGATTTATAATGTAGACAATAGTCAAAGTAAAGTAGAGCCTATGAGCCCAGTGAGCAAACCATTGTCCAGATCACATCAAAAATATGTGATTTGCAGACATCTGGAACGTCCTTTGGACGAAAGATTTTTATATGTTACATCAAGTAGTGCCCTGGAACAGACTGATAAAGATGATATAACGTCCAAAAAAGACGTATAAATGAATATAATAAATAGTAAATAAACTCAAATGGGGACGTCCAGAAGACGTTAACGATGTCCTGATCTGGACAAAGGTTCGCTCACTGCATGAGTAGGTGTGTCCAAACATTCAACTGGTACTGTATGTTATAGTGATAAAAACTAAAATCCTTTAGAAGTGCATGCATATGAAGGCAAACACTACGTCCCGACACACACACACACACACACACACGCGCACACACACACGCACGCACGCACGCACGCACACGCACGCACGCACGCACACACACACGCACGCACACACACACACACACGCGTGCGCACGCACACACGCACGCACGCACGCACACACACACACACACACACACACACACACACACACACACACACACACACACACACACACACACACACACACACACACACACGACAAAAAAAAAGCACAAACAGCTGCCTGTGGTCAGAAACACACAATGGAAAAACACAAAATACACATACAGCACATACATTAAACAGTGAACACACACACATGCAAACACACACACATGCACACACACTCCGCAGGGTGGTTTAGTGCATGACAGTGTGATAGATGATGAGAAATGAAGGACACAGACCCTGTTCTTTTCTGCTGGCTGTCTGTCTGTCTGTGTGTCATCAGTCCCAGATTTTAGAAACCACAGGGTCCTAAAAAATAAACAATTTGGGGTTCATTCGAAGGGCATCAACTTAGGAAGGATGCCATGGATCTCCCCAAAGCCTTGCTGGGAAAGTGAGTTTTTTCTGTAGCAATAAAATAAATTTGGGACGATTTCAAAATTCAACCTGACAGCATATAAATTTGTGAACTTGTGCAGATGTAAGGCATTGCAGCAACATAAATTTGTACATGATGATAATTCAACAAATAAAATACAATTCAAGAAAAAATTAAATTTACATTTCTGGAACTTCTTTTGTTGTGTTTCTGTGATCTGTAGCACAAAGTCACCACTTTCCCTTCTGAGGCTTTTGGGACACCTGACAAAACTGAATCAGTCATCCAATAGTTCAATAAATCAATTCAAAATCAATTATCAGATTAAAGTTTCATCTAACTGATCATGCACTAAACCTATGAATAAACTACATGATAACAATTCAATAAAAAAAGTAATTAAAGCACACAACCATACACATCACACAACCCTACATCAGCCCAAGCACTAAGCAAAGAAAGTCCTCCTGGAAATGAGACTGTGTAGCTTTAATAAAGTTGTGTTTACTCTTCTCTAAACACCAATCAATGTTGGTAAGTAATAAGTAATTATGGACAACTTCAGGACACATTTAAAATAAGTTAATCATTAAGTAGAAAATAATTTTCTGAATGGTTTGAAAGCGAGACAATTCAACTTGTCCTGTTAGCAACTGCTTTAATGATGCTGGGTTAGGAGCGATGAATTTGTCAGTCTGATAACACTATTTGCACATTTCCAGCTGGTTAAGTCGAGCCTTGCAAAGCCAGCCCACAAAATTGAGATTTCACTTTGCTGACTGAGGAATAATTTCAAACAACAGGCTGAACAATAGGTGGCACATTTTTATCAAATGTGTGATTATTCATGACCCATCCATTCAGTTAGCTACAGGACTACAGGCTGCAGCATTGTCTGCTGTATTTCTACCCATCTCCAAACTGGAAAACAAAAAAAAACAACATGGCATCTGTTTTACAAATGTTTCACAAATGATTTGTTGAATAAATCAGAAGCCAAAAAAGTGTTCTGGTTTTTAAACCATCCATTACTTTTCATTTACAGTGGTGACTTAGAAAAGCAGCTTAATAGCAGCTGAGGATCTTGTTTGTGCTGTCCTCCAGCGATGCACGAGTTTAGCAGGGGGTGTGGTCAGTGAATCATCAGTGTTTACAGGTGCAATGACGCACACTTCTGACCACACCTATTAATAAAGATGGTTGTAATCAGAGGTGCGACAGGTTCACAGATGGCTGGGCCTCCCCGAAAATCACAATTCATGATATTTACGATATATGAGGCTGGCTTTGCAAGGCAAAGAGAAGTCTGTGCAGATTTGTCCTGTTACAGTTGGAGCTACGCTGTACAATAACAGCCCATTTGTCATTGAGAGGACAGACCAGCATCATACTCGGCCCTCTCACCTCTAGATCCTCTCTGTGTGATCGGTCTCTGTCTTCGAAGTCTCTGGTCCGACGTCGGGCCTCTTCAAACGCTGCCTGGGCCAAAGCATCCTCATGCTGCACACACACAAGAGACATGGTATATACTGTAAAGCAGCTATTTCTCCTGTACAGTTACAACGTTACTGATACTGAAATCTTACCTGTCCATACACACCAGGATATTACTTACACACCTGATAGTTGTGGAGCTATTCTTTTATTTTGGGTATGTAGTTCAGGGGAAGCTCAACCTCCAACAACCCTATAGGGCTTTACAGGTTAAAGCAGTCCTCCACAGGTTTACCACTGCACTGCTTTCACATGGTCAGACTCATGAAGGTCAGTTTAAAAAAAAAGTATCAACACAACAGAACTGGAGAGATCAGATTTAGTGCAGATAGTCTTCTTCCTTGTCAAAACCTGGCACCTACATTACCCAAAATGCAACTCTGTCACCAACAATCCAGCCACGGATTCACCTGTGTTTTGGTAGCAGCAGCTACAGTAAGAGTAGGCTGCAGGAAGGAGCCACACAAGGCTTTAATAAAACGTACATTTTGTTTATTGATATTCATGTTGTTAGTGATTTGTTGTTGTAATGTTTTGTCCGTCATAGCTTTATATCTTGGCTTCTAACACACTGAGAGAAGTGACCACATCACACCAGTCCTTCACTGGCTGCCTGTGATTTTAGGATGATTTGAAGATATACTGCTACTTTTCAAAGCCTTGAATGGTCTGGCTCCTTCTTGTATCTCTGATCTTCCAGCTCCCTATGAGCCTGACTGCTACAGGAGATCCTCTGGCAGGTCCCACCTAATGGCTCACAATTCTTGAAAACTTGTCACTTGCCTGGAGATCTCAGGCAAACTCAAAATCCACCTTTAAATCCTTCTCAAGACTCACTTTTATCAAATTGTTTTTCATTATTTTTATACTGTTTACATTTTTAAGTTAAATTGTTAGATCATATTTTATTGTGTGAAGCATTCTGTAACTTTGTTTTGAAAGGTGCTATATAAATAAAGTAATCATCATTATTCTAGTTGTTGTTGTTTATCCTTTGTCTCTGTTGTTTACATTTTTTATGTAAACCACTGTTTTGGGTGGGTGTACACATATAACCATTTACATGACTTTGTGTGTGTGCATGTGTTGTGTTACCTGTGCCCTCTCATCATCGTACTCCAGGTATCCCATCCCATCCAGCCTCTGTAGGTCGATCCAGCCTCTCCAGATCACACACACCCCGTTCAGGATCATAGGAGCCTTTAAATAGACCTGGGAGACAAAGAGAGAGAGAGAGACAGACAGAGAGAGAAAGAGAGAGAGAGAGACAGACAGAGAGAGAAGAGAGAGAGAGAGAGAGAGAGAGAGAGAGAGAGAGAGAGAGAGAGAGAGAGAAAGAGAGAGAGAGATTAGTGCCAGTAACAGGTTTTTTATTCATTTTACAGCATCACTGCAGCATCGTATTATATTATTAGCACCACAACATACAGTTAGCTTTGTTAGCAATGTGGTCTACAAGATCACATTCTGGTTTATTCATGTTTTTTTTAGAGAGCAGCCCAACTTTTATATAATCAGGGTTGTACTATATGACATATTGGAGATGATAGAATGTTCAGACAGTTTTTCCACCTTTTGAATTCCTATAGGATGAAACTCAAAAACACATTGTTGTCAGAACAATTCGTTATTATTCAAGACAACATGCTACCCACCTGCAGGAGCCCAGCTCCATTCTAAACTTAGAAAAAATGAAAAAAGAAATGGTTTGAAATATCCTGTTTGTTAAGAAAATTCAAATAGTCCCATAGAGAGAAGGTGCATTACTCTGGGTTCTATTCCCGTCATTATTCCTGAAGTTTATTTTGACACTTTATTAACTTTATGTCTCATTATATAGTATATTTGCCACCTTTCAATTCCTTTACAATCTATTGCATCTTTTTCAGCTTGTCTCTTTTATGCATACCTGAGTTCTTCATCGATCCATGATGCTTTATTTTGGTCTTACTGTGAAATGTCTTAATGTTGATCACAGACTGAGTTCAGTAAATACCTTCAGGGCTTTCTCCACCCCATTTAATGCTAATACTTGGTTCCACCACGCTCTCTACATTCTTTACTAAATCATTTTCAGAAAAATGTTTGCACAACCTCTGACACTAGACCCAGTTTTGGGCCTGGTTTAGGTCCTACAAAACTTTCTCCTGTTTCTTACTATATTATATGTTATATGTATATTATGTTAAACTACAAATTAACGGCGTGCTGCCCTGCAGAGACTATCATTCATATAACACGCTTGTATTTGGTGGCCTATAAACAAAGCCTAAAAATATCTGTTTACAGTGAGATGGATGTAAGTAGGAAGTCAAACCAAAGAGGCTCAAGGCCTGTTATAGCTTCTATTGGTTCAGGACCATGCTGTTTCCCAGGTCGTACCAACCTATGATCCAACATACAGTAGTTTATAGTGAGTTTATAGGGACCTCCTTGGCCCCTGTTAGCTAGACGTTAGCTGATGATAGCATCATCTCCTCTTTCCTCCTTCATGGGGGATAATAGCTCATCATCCACGTTGATGTAAACTGAGGTGTTCTTCAGGTTGGATCTTGCCCTGGCCAGGATTAATTGTTTGTCCTTAAAATCTAACAACTTGATCACCTGTGATCTTTTTTTTTTTTTTACCTTTCCTGTGAGCTCTCTTTATTTCCACACTGGCATCCAGTTTAATTCTATGATGAACAGTGTCATGTGTCATGTTTCATCAGCTTTATCTGGTCCAAATCCTTCAATAAGATTATTTCTTCTCATTGATTCTCTACATAATCAGTCTGTCCATAATGACATTTCACAGCTTGTCCTGATTTCTATTCATTTACTTGATTCAATATTTCCATAAACTGACTTTGTTGGGCCTTTTGGAGTTTTTTTTTTTTAGATCATCAATATCATTTAAAGAGTAATTTAGAATCATATTAATTTCTTGTAACTCCCACAACACTTCTCTTTTATTGTCTGAATCATCTGAGAAACAACAAGCTGTCCCCTGCCTCTTCTATAGACCCTCGTGTCCATTGTCACATACCCAGAATTGTCAATCAGTTTTTATAATAGCAGTCCCAACTCTTTCCAAATCCTCCACTCTTTGTTTACACAAATGCATTAGACTTCTTAACCACGATACGTGTGGTTGTTTGTGCAGGAAAAACCATCCAAAAGGTTCGGCAGTAACGTAGCAGGTCTATTTGGACTCAGAAACGGTAACTTCACAGAGGCCTAACAGACAGTTTCAATGCTGTGGTGGCGGCTTAAATTTGAACAGCATCCCATCTTCTATTTATCAGACAAATCATGTTTATGACCGTTGGCCTGACTGTGAATCAGGACCATCACTAGACCTACACACAGAGGGACCAACAGCAGCCCTCAACCTTCTCATCACTTCAATACTGTGCATTTGTTCCAATGCATTGGGCGGAGGACTGGGAGACAACGGAGGAGGGTCAGCTAAGAACGGAATACTTGTACCTCAGCGAGATGAATGTTGCGTTTAAATAGCTATGCTCCAGGTTTGGGTGCACGTGCCTTTTTAAATGAATGGGAGATGATACTCTGATTGGTTGAATTCATGTTAAGGCTAAAACAGGGGTTCCAAAACTTTGCCATGCCAAGGACCCCCTGTAACATTAGCTTCTGCCGGGGACGCTGCCCTTGCAAAATTTCTTAAATTCCTTACGTTACGGGGGTAAATATCAAAAATCAAACAAACAACTTAATATATTACCTTATTTTTATTAACAGTTAATAATTTTGTTATTCATTCATTACATTCAATGTCTTGTCATATCTGTCTCAACATTCAACAGTAAGAGGCACAGCAACTCTCTGATATGACAGTGTCACTCATAGCAGCTGCTCCATTCTGATTGGCTGGAGTGGTGCGTGTTATTTATTTTTAATTGAAGGATTGGCAAAAAAAACAACACATAGATTTCGATATTCAGTGAATAATAACATCTAAAAAGATATATATATATAGTAAGTGTTATTACAGTGTACAAAATTGATGTTATTATTATTGTTATTGATTTTTATTTTTGTTCCATCCAACCCTGCGACCCCCTTAGCACCCCCTGGTGGCCCACCGGGTGGTCGGGACCTCCACTTTGAAAAACACTGGGCTAAAACACACCTCTGAATAATCAGGGAACTAAACACAACCCCTTTGCATCTTATACCTTACTGCACCCAGATTATGTGCCGTTTAACTAAAAAGGAGTTGATGTATTCCTCTTTGGTAAATCTAACTACAAGGAAAACAAGAATGAAGACAGAAGAAACAAAAACATCTGTCTGCTCGCTGCTTCTCAGGATGTTGGAAAACATATAGGCCAGCTGTAAATGGGCTTTATGAAGGAGCAGCAGTTTATTCTGACCTGTAGTTATACTGTATGTAAAACAGTAATTCTTCAGTAGGAAAACGTCAGCTGTTTCTCCGGGATAATAAAAAGCTCTGTGTTTGGGAGATCTCCTCCCTCCCACTGCTGTTACTGCTGTGAGAGAGGAAAAACCACGGACTACGTCAAAAGCTCTCCAGTACAATTGAGTGTTGGACACACACACACCTACACACACATCGCATTTACATATGTGTGCATGTCCGTTGAGCCTAGTGTGTCCACATCAGTGTGTTTCAGCATTTGTATTGGACTAAGAGGAGACAAAGCGATCCAAAGTAAACACCACATATATTTCATATGCCTGACAATATTTGATCCTTTTCATCCTTCTTGTTTTCATTTTTGTGCGAATGTGAGAGTGTGTGATTTATTTAATGGCTTTATTCACACACTGCTGTGGGCTTTAATGCTGGGTTGATGGTCTCAGCTTGCACTGCTCTCAGCTCCGCATCATCTACTGAAAATGAATGTCATGTTCCTGCACTGCTCATGTGTTTTCACTTAAGCTTGATGATAACAAAGACGTGACAACGCTGCATGGCCATCAACACAGACCAGTGCGTCTTGTCTGACCTTGAGTGTCTGTTATTGTGGGAGAATGAGCAGAGATAATAAGGGACTAGAGGTGTTTATTTATATTCTCTTCTTCATGTACGCTGAGCAGCACAGAAAGTCCAGTCTACAGCTGCAGATGGACGAGGTCACACTGTCTTTCTCAGCTCCTGGTTATATTACATGGATATGGCTCTACGCCGGGAGGGCAATGCATGTAACCACCACATATGTGTATGTGTGTGTGAGTGTGTGCTTTGAGGGGAGGGAATGCGTACATGTGATCACAGAACCTTTTTTCTGTTTCTATTTGGCAGCCTGTCTGAGCTGCTGTGGGTAAAGCCAAGCTGCTGCACTGGAGATAAACTCAACTATTTCTCAATAGATATACTGTAGAATATTTTAACCTTCTCTGGAGCGAATGAAGGCGCAGCGTACATCTCGACGCTCGTAAGCCTTACAGAGTTTCTGCATTTCAAAGTCCCTCAGGAAGTTCATTAGGTGTCTTACAAAAAAATACAGTTACTGTTGGAGTTGTCAAAACAATGAAAAGTCTTATTTTAGGCCCTGTTAACATCTATCGGCTTTGCTGAAAATGAAGTTATTCCTTTGCATTTTGAAAAAAGTTTTGTATTCATGAAATGATCCCCGTCCACATGGATCCGTAAGAAAACTGTTAAAAACACTGTAATATCCTTGGCAGGCAGTAGTTGGTGGTGTAACCTTTTAAAATCAACACCACAGATTAAGATCACAGTAGTGGTGCCACAAATCTATATTGGAGGGGAGCATAAATGAACTCAAAGAGTCTGCAGCACGAACACAACCGGACAGTCCGACATTGTTTTGTCTTGCTGTTTCTTGTTGTTGTGTCCATCGTGTCCACAGGAACCGTAATAGGCATGTGCGAAGCAGGGCTGTGTCGTCACCATTTTCAGAGGAGTTTGCACCTTTACACAGGGATGGTATGGTGGCGTTTTCAAAAGTTTGCGTTTTCAGGCCCCCAAAATGCCGTTGCTGTGTAAACGAAAAAAAGCTGACCATTTTTAGGTGAAACAGTTGTCGTGTTCAGCCCCTTAGTCACATGACTGTGTCACATCAGCTGGTCCAGTGGTTACGACGGCCGACTCCTACGCAGACGACCTGAGTTCGAGTCCAGAAGTTGATGTCGTCACTTAGATAATTGAATGAGTTTTTGCTAATTTGAATGTTTAATTCAAACTTCTCTGTGTGTGTTATTTTGTCTTACAGAGTCAAGTCTTTCAGATGAGCATCCAATGAGGCTGACATGTATGGAGCGGTCGGTCTTTTACGGGTTTGGTGATTTATTGTTTCATAGGCCTGTGGTCTTTCAGCCAACACTAACTTCCTGTTTCAGTTGACGTTGGAGAGAAAGAGTCAAATGGTTGAAGACAGATAACAACACTGCTATCTGGCCGACAGGGCTTTAAACACAATAGAAATGTGTTTGTGTGCAGAGGTCACATTGCAGGACGCAGCGTCAAGTAAGGCAAATGAACTTCAACACAAACTCTCTCATTGTAACTAATCTACAAGAAAAGTCTGTTGATCTTCTAAACCTTCTAAACCTTCCATGGTGTAGCTAAGCATGAGCATCATTAGTAAAGGTAGATTACATGTAAACAACACAACATCAACAAGAAGTCCAGTTGTAAAGTTTATGAAGAAAAGAAGTGCAAAAATACCTCTCCACCAGTTCTCTCCACTCGTCCATGCTGGTGTCAGGGTTACATACGTGATTAGTAGATTAGCATCACTCACGTCCCATAACCCAGAGTATTATTTTAAGGAAAGGTTGAGGTTTTTAGCCCAATTGTATTTCAACGTTCATATCGCAAGCTATTTGAATATAAACTCCTCATCCTCAGATGGGGTGTCCCATTAGTGCCTCTTCGGTTTTTGACGGGACAAAGCATCACCAGTGCTCAATGAATCTTGGAATAGGGTAGACCCCAAACAATCCATCGAGTGGATCCTTCGCGGCCTGGGAAGAGGAGGCTGTATTTATGGGCCGCATTTGAAGGAGTCTCCAAATTGCGACAGGTCTAGTCCCGCCGTTGTGACGCGTTCAGTCTGCAAATGCAGGCTTCGGAGGAAGTGGCCCCTGAATTTGGACACAACTAACATCTATTAAAGGACCCTAAAAGAGGCAGCATACTGCTTTTGATTGAGTGTGACAATGACTGTATGTGAATGAAGGAACTCAGTCAGTCAGAATTATCACCAGCCTTTGCAGTTTTCTTCGGTCCTATGGAGCTTTTTCATTACCTGTAACATCGCTTTGGTTTTCAGCTTAAGTTGGGTTGATTCTCACTGCTCATACTGAGTTGGTCCGACTGCAGAGAGCAATCGTTCCTAGAAGTTTAACTATATGCTACCTTCTCAGCGCCAAACAGCAGACAGACACAGTTAGCAAATAGCCTCTAAAGGTCCAGGTAGAGACCAAAAAGAGAGCTGTAAGATGTATAGGACATAAATTTGTCAGGTGAGCAGAAACAATATAGCAAGAATGCTAATGTTACTCTGTATCTGCTGAGTCTATATATATATGTATATAGGTAGGCCTGTTTGCTAACACTTTAACCACGTAAAACTTAGACGTCATAAAGTGTCAGTCTCTGATTGTTTTAATCTAATAATGACTGAAGTTTTATTTTTTGGATATGTTCTAATAAACACTGGAAGCTGAGAGGCAGTGAAACAGAGACTGTTGTTTCCCGGGTACAAATTTGTCAGGTGATATTTTTATCCCAGCAGACAAGCATTTAAAATAAATGAGCAAATAAAACACCCCTCCTAACACTAACACACCGAGGACTGGATTTTTCTGTGTGACAGTGGGCGAGCTCCACGTTCCTGCATTTTAACTCAGGCTATTTTTGGACAGCCTCTCACAGGGACCTCTTTTACCACAGTTACCCACACTGCACCGGGGTTTCAGGGGAAACCGCACTCCAAGAGACTGTGGGTTTTTGTGTTTATTTTCACGTGAATGCTGCTCAGTGTGTGTGAGTGTGTGTGTGTGTGTGTGTGTGTGTGTGTGTGTGTGTGTGTGTGTGGGAGATAGAGAGAGGGTGATGTGTGAGAGAGAGAGGGAGAGATGGCTTCCACATCTGTGGGGGCGCTTTTAAAAGAAAGCTTCATTTGGCTTGACAGGGAAATTGTGTGTGTGTGTGTGTGTGTGTGTGTGTGTGTGTGTGTGTGTGTGTGTGTGTGTGTGTGTGTGTGTGTGTGTGTGTGTGAGGGGAAAATATGTAGAAACGGCCCAACCACAGACTTCCTCTGAGAGAGAACCACGTCAACCCCCACATCCATGCACTAACACACACACTGCAGCACACTGTGGATAAGTAAAGGAAGCAGGGTGAAATTAAGTGGAAATTCAGACTTGCTTTAAAACCGAGAGCGAGTTTGTTCTCACAGACCGTGTGGGAAGATTTTTGGTGTTGTACTTATTTATATTTACCTGCCTCCGCTTCACACACTGTGATGAGCTCTGTGATTGGTCATCATTCAGTAGTTTGAAAGCATTTCTAGTATAGTTAAAAACTCGACATAAACTATTGCAACACATTTGTTTGACAGCTGCAGCTCATAAATGCGTCACACATGTGTGACCTTACAAATGATTATGATGCATTACAAGCTTCTTTTCAAAAACAGGACATGCGACGTTCATATTTTAATGTTACGTGTGCAGCTTGTGCACCTATGAGCTCTAACAGATATGTTGAAAGCATTTCCTTCTTCATGACACATTTGTGAAACCAGTGCAGTGCTATTAGCATTAGTACAAATGTGTTGGTATGTGTTCAGTGACATTTTTTAAACCCAACACTGTGTGCAGATTGTGTGCCTGTGGCATTAAAGGAGGAATAAAGTATAGTTCCTTTTTTGTTGTTGTATTGAAGTCTTAAATTCTGGCATTGTGACAAACTTAATAAACGTTACCTCCACCTGTTCATCAGAGGAACAATGTGAAACTATTGGCAGGAATTATAATACATCACCTGTGAAACGCAGTTTCATATGTGACACCTAGTAGTATTACAATCTAAATAAATACATACAGAAATACACATAATATTTGTAACACTAATAGTAATAATAAAGTAATTTAGACTTTTTTAATTTAAATAGAATAAATAAATGAGTGGAGTCACTGAATGGTTTGATGAGCATGAAAACGATATGAATCAAATGCTTGATAACTAAACGGTTCTCAGAGCACAATCCAGTTTCCCCATGATGTCATTGCACCTAAAAGCAGCAGCCCCATGATCCCTTTATAATGGGACTCCTGCACCATGAAAACCTGCCCCTAGAATCTGGAATCACATTGGTCTCATAATTACTTTGATGGTTATTCAAGAATATTTCACTGATGGTGTTTTTTCTTCAGGATCTAGATCAGTAACTTTGGATGATGCATCAAATTTGACACCAAACTAAACCAGCACAGATTCAGCTACAATCTGATTTGTTATCTGACAGTAGCGAATTTAATGTGAGCTCTATAAATTTAAACATTCTGTATCACCAGATCCAGAATATGACTTGGATCCAGATCAGACTCTGATGTGTGCTAGATCTTATTTTATTTATTTAACCTTTATTTAACCAGGAGAATAAAACCCATTGAGATCAAAGATCTCTTTTACAAGGGTGACCTTATGGTGATGTCATCGGGTCATTTTTGTCCAATCATTGCAGACATTATTCATGAAGTTAGAAGATAAAATCTTGTAATTGCCCCTATCCAGTAAAGGAGCCTTTAAAAGCCATTCTGGATCCAGATGATGATCCGGATCACCACCAAAATCTAAAGGACTGTTCACTGAGCCGTAGCCCACCTCTACAAAACAGGCCATGAAAATGTGTTGTTTGTAATCCTTTCAGCAGACCAACAAACAACCAAACACAGTAAAAATGTTGCCTCCTTGGCTTAATAATGATCATTTTTAGACATGTTTGTAAGTGTTCTCCACCATCAGGAGAAGAACACCCACTGAGAGAAGATCCAGTTCAGATATACAGTCAACTGTCAGCAGGCCAACCTCTCTGCTTCCTATGCACTGTGTGTGTGTGTCTGTGTAAACACATGTAGAGGGATGTGTTGGCATGGTGCCTTTCATTCAGCCTGATGCCAACCATCCCGTCAGCACAACTGCTGCACACCCACACACACACCCACACACACACCCACACACACACCCACACACACACACCCACACACACAGACACACACCCACACACACACACACAGACACACACCCACACACACACCCAAACACACACACACACACACACCCACACACCTACACACACACACACACCCACACACACACACACACCCACACACACACACACACACACACACACACACACACACACACACACACACACCTACACACACACACTGATCAGTGGCCACGAGGTGTGTGAACACAATGAGCATCTGTGTTTTCAGTGTCTTGAGTTGTGGCAGTCTGTCTTACACACACACACACACACACACACACACACACACACACACACACACACACACACACACACACACACACACACACACACACACACACACACACACAGACACACACACACACACACACACACACCTGAAGATGTCACTAGTTCTGTCTCATTTTAAGTTATTCAAACACGTGAGTCTCTGCACTGTGTGTGTGTGGGTGTGTGTGTGTCTGTGTGTGTAGGTGTGTGTGTGTCTGTGTGTCTGTGTGTGTCTGTGTGTGTGTGTGTGTGTAGGTGTGTGTGTGTGTGTGTGTGTGTGTGTGTGTGTGTGTGTGTGTGTGTGTGTCTGTGTGTGTGTGTGTGTGTGTCTGTGTGTGTGTGTGTGTGTGTAGGTGTGTGTGTGTGTGTGTAGGTGTGTGTGTGTGTGTGTGTGTGCGGGTGAGTGTGTGTGTGTGTGTGTGTGTGTGTGTGTGTGTGTGTGTGTGTGTGTGTGTGTGTGTGCGGGTGAGAGTGTGTGGGTGTGTGTGTGAAATGTTGAAGCTGGAGGCTGATATAGAGCAGTAATTATGTTATTATGCAGAAGAATGTTACATCAGTGACTGTCAGTGTCTGCATGTTACATTCAGACAGTCATCATCACAGTGAGTCAACAGACAGTCACAGACGACTCAGACTCTCTGTATCCAACCAAGTCTTTCTTTCTCTCTTTCTCTCTCTCTCTTTCTTTCTTTCTTTCAATCAAACCATCACTTGTCTTGACATTATCTCTCAGACAAGAACATTTTCAAGAAAAAATGATACATTAATGGAAGAAAAAACAAAACAACCTACCATTAAATACTCAGGATCCCCCATCCTTGTTAACTGCATGTCTTTGAAAAGGTTAAATAAATAAATATACTGAGCAACGGTAAAAATGCAAAATTTTAAAAACCCAATATCTTCCTTTCACTAGCCCTAATCTACTAAAACAAACATGTGATTCACTGAAATGACTTTTTTAAGTACCCACAACCAAACAAACATGTTAAATCATGAATAACCATCATTTAGTCATAACATAGAAATAACAGTCATTGGTGCATTTCAGAGTAAAGTTGAGGATGGTCTGAAACAAGACATGATGGACCCCCCCCCCCCCCACACACACACACACACACACCACCCACACCCCCCCCCCCCACACACACACACACACTTTGTTCATGGCGTGATAAAAACGACAAAGTGATAATTGCTGAGACAAAATGGCTCAAGTTCATATGACATGAGTCATTCCTGATTCATGCTCCATCTCCGCAGGAGGCACAGACACACAACAGTGAACACATGGTGACTCTGGTGAACAGAACAGATAGATAGATAGATAGATAGATGACAGATAGATAGATAGATAGATAAAAGATAGATAGATAGATAATAGATAGATAGACAGACAGATAGATAGATAGATAGATAGATAGATAGATAGATAGATAGATAGACATATAGATAGATAGATAGATAGATAGATAGACATATAGATAGATAGATAGATAGACATATAGATAGATAGATAGATAGACATATAGATAGATAGATAGATGATAGATAGATAGACATATAGACAGATAGACATATAGATAGATAGACATATAGATAGATAGATAGATGATAGATAGATAGACATATAGACAGATAGACATATAGATAGATAGACATATAGATAGATAGATAGACAGATGATAGACAGATAGATAGATAGATAGATAGACATATAGATAGATAGATAGATGATAGATAGATAGACATATAGACAGATAGACATATAGATAGATAGACATATAGATAGATAGATAGACAGATGATAGACAGATAGATAGATAGATGATAGATAGACAGATGATAGACAGATAGATAGATAGATAGACAGATAGATAGATAGACAGATAGATAGATAGATGATGGATAGATGATAGATGATAGATAGACAGATGATAGACAGATAGATAGATAGATAGATAGATAGATGATAGATAGATAGATAGATAGATGATAGATAGATAGACAGATGATAGACAGATAGATAGATAGATAGATAGATGATAGATAGATAGATAGACAGATAGATAGATAGATAGATAGATGATAGATAGACAGATGATAGACAGATAGATAGATAGATGATAGATAGATAGATAGACAGATAGATAGATAGATGATGGATAGATGATAGATGATAGATAGACAGATGATAGACAGATAGATAGATAGATAGATAGATGATAGATAGATAGATAGACAGATGATAGACAGATAGATAGATAGATAGATAGATGATAGATAGATAGATAGACAGATGATAGACAGATAGATAGATAGATGATAGATAGATAGATAGATAGACAGATAGATAGATCGATAGACAGATAGACAGATGATAGACAGATAGATAGATAGACAGATGATAGATAGATAGATAGATAGATAGATAGATAGATGGATAGATAATAGATAGATAGATAGATAGATGGATAGATGATAGATGATAGATAGATTATAGATAGATAGATAGATGGATAGATGATAGATAGATGATAGATAGATAGATAATAGATAGATAGATAGATGGATAGATATTATAGTTAGTGTCACTTTAAGGACTGAATCATCTAGTCCTATAAGAACTGTATGACCAGATCAACACACAGCCTTAACTTATTATCAAAATAGTCGATCATTCTGTAGATCAGCTAATAAATTAACTGACTCATTGTTTCAGCCCTACATCAATACATTGATGCAAAATTCATGTAAAAATCCAAAGCTGCCACTGATTTGTTGTTGCCTGTATTCTAGATCAGGGGTTCCAAACTGTGCAATGCTACATGACCCCATGTAGCATTAGCCTCTGGCGGGGGACCGCCTGTTGCAAAATGTCTTAAATTCCTTGTACATTACAGTGGTAAATATCAAAAATCAAACAAACAACTTCTTAATATATTTCTGTATTTGTATTATCAATTAATAATCTTGTTATTCATCCATTACATTCAGTGTCTTTCTTCTGTTATAAACATTTGAGAAATGTTTCCATCTTAGCAGGAGGTAGCGAGCTAGTTCTGAAAGAACTTTCTGATATATCAGTGTATATCAGTGTCACTCATGGCGGCTGCTCGATTCTGATTGGTTTAGATCCATAAAGGAATAGATACCACAGCATAACTTAAATATGGTAGACTAATGAAAGCTGCCCGCCACCAGTTTATCTACTGGTTTTCATTTCTTCTTTAAATGGAATGTGCTGTCACATTCCTGTTCAACAGTCGACATTTTGTTTTACTGTTAGTTGCCTAAATAAGACTTTTCCTTCATTCAGAAGAAAACCAAGCAGAGAGAAAACCTATACAGAGGAGGCCACGTGTGGAAAAAGTGACTTACAGAGACAGAGGAATGGAATAACAAAAGAGAGGAAGGGAGGGGAAGAGACAATGAAAGAGAGGAGTGAAAGCTATAATCAGAAGGTGTGTGTCAGGTGTACTGGGAGCAGGTGGCCTTCTGTTCCTAATCCCAAACTGGGTTCAGCATCTACTGACCGACTCTACACTCTACTGCTCAGACACACCACCTGCTGAAGGAATGGAAGCCAGCCAGGCCATCAAGGATGGGTTCAAATGTGTTGCTGCATGTTCTGTTCACTTAGTAGAGAGAGTTCATGTGTGAAAAAAACTCCTAACATCCACAGCTTTACATATTGTGACTGTGACTTACATATTGAGCTGCAATAAACCAGCATGACCTACATCTCATTTTTCAGCTCCATCAGCTGTTTCATGTTCAGGATTACAGCCCTGGAAACGTTCATCAGGTCATTTCTTTTCTACTGCAGACTAGTTGTTCTCTGGTTCAGTCTCCATTTCCATTGTGTGTTGAGTTCGACCTTTACTCGTCTGACTCTCTAACTGCCAGGACACATATGATCATTGCTATGCAAAGTCTTCTCTGAGTGCCCTGGAGGTCCAAAAACCACTGTTTGTTCCTATGGCTTTCATAGACATGGAAATATCATGCAAATCCACACCAAGGCTGCAGACAGAGTTACAGAGAGAGGCAGGGAGAGCATTCAGTACTGTTAAGAAGTGAAACAGTACCAAAGAGAGTTGAAACTTATTATCTGAGTTTAAAATCACATGCTAACATGCTACACAATCATAGCAGGCTGTTCACACTGAAGTATACTAAAGTCATACACAGTAATACACTGATCTCCTTCATATGTCCCAGCTACTGTTGAATGAAAACCATTTCATCTAAATTAACATTACCTCTCAGTGTCATACTTCCCAGTATTATTTAAGGCAAATTAAAGAAAGCTCGAGAATATTGTTCGTGGTTCAGGTTTGATTTAAAGAATTCAGGGGAACATAATTATTAAAATAACAACTGATCAGGAGGCAGCTGATCAGAAGCAGAAGAGGAGGCTGCTGAGCTGAGGAGGCGACTGGAGGAAGAGGAGGCTTTGTGTCTGGTGGAGTATGTTATCTTATTATAGTTTACCTAAGGGGCTGTTTACACGACTATGATTTACCCTTAAACCATAAACCTTTGTTGCTTTTGGTCGTTTACATGAAAACAACATTTTGGGGCTCCAGAGTGTGATCTTTGGAACATGCCACAGAACCACCATGTGAGCGGGGGAAACGCAATTCCTATGAAAATGCTGAGGGCGCAGACCCACTTTTAGCATCCCTATTATGGTCTAACAGGCCTAATTCACACATGTGGACAGAAAAACAACAACAACACGTCAGACTGTCTGGTTTTGTTTGTGCTGCAGACTCTGTTGAGTTTATTTACGCTCCTCCAGTGTAGATTTGCTGAATCATGACTGTGATCTTACTCTGTGGTGTTGATTTTGAAAGGGTACACCTCCAACTACTGGCCTGGCAGACATACTACAGCATTTTCAACCAATTCTGCAGATCTGTGTGCACGGGGAACGTTGTCATGTGAACGCATAACTTTTCAAAAATGCAGAGGAAGAACTTTTCAGTTTTCAGCAAAACCGTTGTCGTACTAAGGCAGCGCTTATCTTTCATTCTAATAAAAATAAACAGAATAAATACAGAGATACAGTAGACAGAAATGCAGCTGCAGCCGTCTGTGTGACTGTTGGACAGAAGGATCTGTACGGTGACCAGCTACCCAGTGGGTTAGCTAGCTACCTCTGCTGGCTGCCTCATAGTCACCATCAGTCTGTGGAGATGCAATGCACTCTGGGGTATTGAGTATATATGCCATTCTTGAAATTCTTGCCAATCGAGTATAAATGTGGGTATTTCTCATATACACCAAATCCATATATAGTGCAGTAGAAATGCACTGGTGCTGGGTAAATTGTGATAAATGGTGGATTTGTCAAAGCGCTGTTTCTGTGTGCTGCTGCTGGAACAGTATTAAAGATGTATGAAAGATGGGAGCAGCAGGAAAAGTGTGAACTCATGTTTTTATGCTTGACAGGACAATCATGCACTGTTAGTACAGAAACACACACATGTAAAAGTCCAGGTGTTACATTCTTCAGTCCAGCTCTGTGGACAGAAGGTGGGAGAGAAACGAAGCTGACATACATGTGAAGGATTTCACACCATGCAGACCTCTCTCTCTCTCTCAAACAGCTTTCTGTCTCTATGTGTTTTTATTTACCTGTCCAACAAACACGTTCTTGTTGCTTCTACTTTGTCTGACTAAATGCAGTAAAGCAGAGATTCACTGGTAGACAAAGACATGAAACTCTGGAACACACATAAAGAGCAGATAAACAGAGGACACTGTCTGTGCGGGTGCTGCAGTGCATTATGGGTGTGGTCATTGATCTAAGGCCTGGAGCAGGAAATATGAAACCCTGTGGGAGGAGAGGATGTGTGTGTGTGTGTGTGTGTGTGTGTGTGTGTGTGTGTGTGTGTGTGTGTGTGTGTGTGTGTGTGTGTGTGTGTGTGTGAGGGTGCAAGGAGGAGGTTTCATGGTCAAGTCTCTTTTCAGGATGACCGTCTATGAAGCTCAGAAGAAAGTTGACTTATGCTCATTTAAATAAAAACAAAAAACTTCATTAACATGCACTGAATCACTCGGGACATACAAAATGTAAAACACAACTGCACACAGACACACTCACGCTCACACACACACACACCGTTAGATGTGGAGCAGCAGTAGCAGAGGGAACCAATTAGTGGTCTGGCTTTGATGATGTCACTGGCAAGTCATGCACTAGTGGCATGGCTTCCGTTCAGAAGGACACATAACACAACGGGATGCACACGCGCACACACACACACACACACACACACACACACACACACACACACACACACACACACACACACACACACACACACAAACACACACACACACACACACACACACACACACACTTTATGTTGATATGCATGTGACAGGAGCCTCCTGGAGGCTTAAGTCTGATGACTAAATTAGAGGGCAACAGAGGTGTCAGATAAGAAGTGATTATTTTGGTGTGTGTGTGAGTGTGTTGGGGTGGGGGGTGGGTCGCTGTCGTCTCCAAGAACTTTTTAATTTTCTTTGGTATGCAGGCTTTGAGTTAATGAGACCAGTCTATGAGTTAACAGAATGAATGGAAACCACACACAGAAGAGAAAATCTGACAATGTTCAAATGTTTCTGCAATGTGAGGATGAAAATAAGGACATCTGTCAATTTCCTGTTTTCTTAACATAAAAAAACAGATAAGTAGACAGATTTCAACTGTTATGCTGCTTTTGCTGCAGAAGCTGATGACTGACGATGAACACTGAATGAACGTGGTGCATTCCAAAGACTGGACCAACCAAGAGACCACCAGAGTCAGACGTACGGCCTGCTAGCTCCACGGCTAAGTCGGGGACGTTTTCATGCAGACATGTCTCCGTTATCACCATAATCCGCTGTCTCATATTGTCCAGTTCATTCGTGAAAAAGATGCTGGTACGGCAGGATTGTTTTTTGGGGTTTTTTGTTATTTATTTTTGGCAGTTCAAAACTTTATTGGATAGGACAGCTGAAGATTTACAGGAAATTAGGCAGAGAGAGTGGGGGGGAAGACATGCGGCAAATGGCCACAGGTCGGAATCGAACCCTCGCTGACCGCTAAAGGACAATAGCCTCATTAAACAGGGTGCGTGCTCTAATCACTGCGCTACCTGCGGCCCTGTATAGCACGTTTATGCCTTGCTCGGATTGGCTCACTGAGCCCAGCTCACTGGACTCAGTTCTGTCTCCTCCCGCATCACCACCTGTGTCCCTGCCTGGGTGTCCCTTCAATGCACAAAACATAACTATGTGCCCTCTGGGGTGTCCATCCAGCGAAGAAGATGTGATAAAGTGCCCTGTGGGATGCCTCTCTAGTGTATATAATAACATGACAGGGCTACGCTGCACCTCCTGAAAACACAACTTACACAACAACGGTAGCCCTACAGGCTGGGAAAATTAATTTGCCTCCATGTCCTCTGATGCTAGCAGTTCTGTGAGGTTGCACTTAGCCTGTTACATGCTAACAACCGCTAAGAATAAAGCACACCTGGTGATGACATTAGGTTTGCAGGTATTGGACAAATTTTGACCTGATGATTGATCAACAGTTCATTCTGAGAGGAACGTAAATGTTCAAACAAGATTTCTGGGTGGTAAAAGTAAGAAAATATGGTTTGAGAATGAGTGAAGCTCGACACGTTTGGTGTTTGAACTCCTCCCTGACACTCCATCCTCCTCCATCTTGTAGCTGACACATATTCATCTGTTTCTCATTTAGGCCCCCCCCACAACCATGAACCTCTGTGTGTCTCTTTCTGCGACTTTTCACTCTTCTCTCCCTGTTTGAGGTTTTCTTTATTACATCTGCCAAGGAGAGTTGGACGAGGTCATGTGATTGGTTTGTTTGTTACCTCCGCCAAGAAGGTCATGTGATTGTTTGTTTGTTACCTCTGCCAACGAGG
Organism: Chaunax sp. Z400; assembly: GCA_037577475.1. Classification (NCBI taxonomy): domain Eukaryota; kingdom Metazoa; phylum Chordata; class Actinopteri; order Lophiiformes; family Chaunacidae; genus Chaunax; species Chaunax sp. Z400. The sequence goes on from CM075186.1 coordinate 27,647,055, forward strand.
TCATGTGATCGGTTTGTTTGTTACCTCTGCCAACGAGGTCATGTGATTGTTTGTTTGTTACCTCTGCCAACGAGGTCATGTGATTGTTTGTTTGTTACCTCTGCCAACGAGGTCATGTGATCGGTTTGTTTGTTTGTAGGTGTGTGTGTTTGTAAGTTGGACAGCTCAAAAAGCTTTGAATAGATTCCAGTTAACTTTGAGGAAAGGTGGGCACTGGGGAGGGATTTTCAGGCTTAAACAGAAGATTGTGTGAATCCAGGATTTTTTTTTTTTTTTTACTAATCCTACTGTGGTTATGCCATCATCCGCCCTACTCTGCCTGTGATTGGCTTGGCATGACGATAACCTCACATAATCAAAGTTCTTTCAGTAAGGGGTTATGTGACATCATCATGCCATTCCAATCAGAGAAAGATTAGGGCGGGTCATGGAGTCGACCTAGTGCGATTCGTAAATTCATTCGGCAGAGGTGCGCGCCCTTTGGTGCGGTTTATATGTTTAAGTGTTTTTGCTTGTAGATACAGTATGTATGTGTAAGGCTTAATGCAGGGGTGATGGTGTGTAAACACACTCGCTGTTGTGCACATAAATACGCACATCTTCAGTCTTGCAGTGTAATTCCTGTGGTTTCAAACTCGTCCAAAGTCACATCCTCAGATACGACTTTTACAACAGCAAATGGTCGCTACTGAGCCAGTTTCAAGGTTCCAAACCAAATCACAAGCTCAAAGTGTTTTCATGACAAAAAATAGTTTGTGGCACGAAAAAACTGACACTTGTGTAAAATGTCATGGGAATGTAATGGAAACGAGCAAAAATTTGTGCTGAACTGCTGTCATGTTAGTCAATTTGACATGTTTCACCAGTAGTACTCCACTCAGCCAGACTACGTAGACTATTAAAAAGTGTGACACGTGCATTCCTTTGTTACAGCATCAGATTTTCAAACACACACACAGTGGAGGTGGGTAAACAAGTTAAAGGGACAAAGAGCTGGGCAGGAAGGAAGGACACAAGAGACGTGGCAGTTTAACCACAAATAAAAGAAATGTATAAGTGAATGAAAGGAAAAGTATTTGACTATATGGAAACATTCAAACTGGTCCAAGTTAATGAACAAGCACTTTATCAAATAAGAGACGACCCCCAGAGACTCTCATGCAATGTCTTATTTTGTCTAAATCTGGTTTCAAGCCTCAGTCATTTTTTTCTCACTCAATAGTTTTTTAAAATCATTTTTTATGCCTTAACTATATAATTTAATTTCTTTTCTCTTGTTTTGTTTGATGTGCTGAACTTTGGGCGATGCTGTATGGTATTTTAAATGTGCTATACAAATAAACTGATTTGACACTTTAAAATGATGCACAACACATCTTAAATATTTTTATTTGATTGGAATAAGATGTTTTTATAACCTTAAAGGTACTTAAAGGGTTTACAAACAGCTAGCTAGGTAGCTTGTACTCTGTAGGGAAGTTACTTTGTCCTGCTTCTTCTTCTATTTACACTGACCCACAGATTAACCTGCCCGACCGCAGATTATGGGTTGACCGACACATCACCGGTTGCTCTGACGTTCAGACAGATTTCCCTCCATTCTGGTTTGTAACAGGCTAATTACAACGGTTTATCTAATATGGGATGGGTGGGATGCTATGACTTTTTATGGCACATATGGTTTCATACAATATTCTAACGTTGAGTTGAATTAAAACAATGCAAATATAAGATGAGCAGCAGACTGCTCTTTGTATTCACATTAGTAGCAGCATGCTTCCCATGATTGGGAAGAGTTGATGACGATGACAGACTGCACCCAGACCCATGGCTGGTTATGGGTCTGATTATTAAATTACAGATAGGAAAATATAGTTGCCGCCCACATTCTCAAAACAATGCAAACCCATACAGGTCGGTCTAGTGGTTACAACTACTGACTCCCATGCCAAAGACATGAGTTTGTATGCTGTAGGCTATGTCTTTATTACCTCCATCAAGGAGGTTATTTGATTGGTTCAGTGTGTTTGTTTGTTTGTTTGTTAGCAGGATTACGCAAAAATTAAAGGAAAGATTTGCATGAAATTTTCACCAATGATGGACACTAGCATATCCTAGTTTATTTTATCAACAAATACTGAGTGTAAAAATGGCAGCACAAGGTAGAGTACTTGCTCTGGTCCTGGCTCTGGATGAAGGGAAGGCTGGAGGAAGTAGGGAGAGAGGATGGACCCGCAGGTCTATGTGGGTCTCGCCCCTCCTCTGCTGTGATTGGACGGCTGGGTAAAAAGTGAAAGTGACGAGCGCCATGTTTCACCCAAAGTTGAACATTTTTCAACTCTCGGCGACCACAAAAAAAAAGCCAAATGTGCAGAAAAGACGCTCAGCGCCTCGTCATGCTGCTGGTGTTTGTAGTGTAGTGTAAATACACGGCGCTCCCATTGCAAATAATTAAAGAAATATGCTGACCTCAGGAGAAAATGCTTTGGTGGACACGGGCCCTAACAATTATGTCGAGGCGGAGGTTTGCGCTCTCCGAGTGCTTTTGTTTAGTAATTTAAAGATTTAATAATTTTTTTGCTACTTTTACTTTTAATTCAAACTTCTGTATGTGTTATTTCTTCTTTTGGATTTTGGAAAAATCTTAAGGAAGTCAAGTTCTACAGGTACAGTATGCATCCGATGAGGTTGACATGTATGGTTCTGGGTGGTTACAAGACTACACTAACACGGGGCACAGCAGCATCAGCCTGTGTGGGAGCAGCCGTACATTTAAATTAAAAAAAAACTGCTGATGCTACAATTCATGTCAAAGGCTGGGTTAATGACTGCTATCCAGTTAGCGGCTAATGCTCAAATCAACTACAGCTGGCTCCCATTAGCCTGAAACAACACACACACACACACACACACAGACACACACACACACACACACACACACACACACACACACACACACACACACACACACACACACACACACACACACACACACACACACACACTGTATTTGGTCGCCAAGTTTAACCTGGCGGTGCGACCCTTTTGGGGTCTGTGTCAAAGTCTGTGTTTGGAAATGAAGGTGGGAGAAAGGGAAGAATGGAAGGGGACAGAGGATGAAGGGAGGACAGGAGCAAGTGAAGGAGGGCTGGAGGAGGGCTGTGGATGTCCATGTAAAAACCCACAAGAATAACAAACAGGAAACGACAGAATGGACACTGAATAAGTAATAAAAACAAAGAACGGGGGCAGAAACAGTCACCTGGTAGCTCAGTGTGAACCAGAGCTCAGGAACTACTGTCTCATCTTATGACAGCAGCAAACATCTGTTTAATTTTTGCAAGGGAAATAACCATCACCAAGCATCAGATGTGTGTGTGTGTGTGTGTGTGTGTGTGTGTGTGTGTGTGTGTGTGTGTGTGTGTGTGTGTGTGTGTGTGTGTGTGTGTGTGTGGTTTAGCTGTGACAGTAATTAAGAGAAGAAGTTGCAACGTAGACAAGATCTCTGCCTTGGCCTGACAGTTGTATTCTAAAGGGAGGTCTATCAGGAATTTGAGGGTGGTGTGTGTGTGTGTGTGTGTGTGTTCCTTTGAATGTGTATGGAATTGATGGTGGTATCATGGTAGAGCAACACAGCAGAAAATGTACACACATTACACAATTAAAGGCTCTGCAGTGGAAAAACCAAGAGAAGTTTCTAAACAGCATCTCTTTTTTTACTGTACTTTACAGTCAGGAAACCACATTCTGCACTCGCCTGTCCCTTTTAATACGAGGGAATTATAAATGAATATGACAACAAAGTAAAGAGCGAAACCTTAAACCTGTGTCTTTAGTTGCAGCTGCGTGAAAAGAGCATTTCATTGATCTGGGTTGACTTATTGTCAGTGACTATGCTGGTACATCGTGACTTGTGTTTCTTTTAATATAATAAGATATATAGAGATAAAAGAGCACTGTCAGCAGGTTTATCCTCAAACATAGGTGTGTGTGTGTTGGTGTGTTTTTGATACATTCTGGGGACCTTTAATGATATAAACACCAACCTTTTTCATGTCCAGTAATCCTCATGGGGACCAAAGCTTAGTCCTACTCATGGAAAACATCATTTCTGAGGCCCTGGTTATAGGATTAGGGGTAGGTAGTGAATTTTAAGGTTAAGGTTATTGGTTAATAGAATAGGTTATGGTTAAGATTAGAGTTAGTATTTGGGTTATGCTGTCTACAATGAAAGGAAGTAATAATATCCTACAAGGATACTGTTTAAGCCTGTGTGTGTGTAGCCCCTTTTACACAGCCTCTATGAGGCAGGACTGTTGTACCTTCATTGCACCCCAAGGTTTTGTATAAATGTTACAAAATCATAATGGTGGGGTCATTCTTGTCTGGTTTCTGGTGCTACTTTTTTAGCACCTCCTCCGTTGCGGTTCTGAGCACTAAAAGGTCACGTGAAACATGAAACAGACCACTGATTGGTCAGAGGAAATCGTTTCTGTGTCATCACTGCTCAGCACGCACGGAATTTCCAGCAAGGCACAAATCAATGGCCGACATGTTCCAACAGCCAAGCTACTTTAGTGACTGTAACTTTTTTTTTTTTATTGCAGCTGCTATATTGAGGAGGTGCAGACGTTCCTGTCTTAAACAGCTGATGAGAGGATCAGGAGAGGTGTGTGTCGCATTGAAGACTACGCCATGGCAGTTTCGAGTGGCAACCACCTACCCTGAGGAGGAACTATGTCGTAATGGAAAACAACCTGCAGAAAAGCACCAAAGCCGAGTCGAGTCGAGGAAATGCAGCTATAGAGACCATCAAACGGCCTTAGACAGCTTTGATTTCTCATAGCTGCAACGTCCTGCTGTTAATCTGGGCCATCTTGTTTATGTGCCACATGTTCTCGTGAGATTTCATGAAGCTACTTTACAGGATCAGCTGACTTAGAATGAGATTGTTACAATCTTGTGACCGCTCATCTGTGGCAAAAAGCACAAAAGAAGAAAGCCAAGGACTGTCGAGAGAAAAAAAAAGATCAAGTGTTTCTGCTGTCACAAAGCTGATAAGGATGATACTGAAAGAGAGATCAGGACCACTGAAGGATCGATTGTGCAAAAATACAAGTAGAAACAGTAATTCCCCCTCATGTAGCCTCAGAATGCTCCATTTTCACCTCAAATGTTCAAAAGCTCCAAACTGCGCCTTCATGCTCAGTTTTACTAGAAGAACCCCAGCTCATCATGTCGTTTAGGCGGCGTAGAGAAGGGTCTTCATAGCGGCGCTGCTGCACTATTTGTGTAAAAAGGGTCTGTGATCACTTGACTTCAGCTCTACAGAACCTCTGTGAAACTGTTACAATGACGACTCCTAGCCTCATTAAAATTTCATAGATCTGTGAGCAGCGCTGAGGTGACAAAGGTATCGTCTTACACACACAAACACACACACACAAACACACACACACAAACACCCACACACACACAAACACACACACACACACACACAAACACACACACACACACACACACACACAAACACACACACAAACACACACACACACACACACAAACACACACACAAACACACACACACACACACACAAACACACACACACACACACACACAAACACCCACACACACACACACAAACACACAAACACACACACACAAACACACACACACACACACACAAACACACACACACACACACACACAAACACACACACACACACACACACACACACAAACACACACACACACAAACACACACACACACACAAACACACACACACACACACACACAAACACACACACACACACAAACACACAGACACACACACACACACACACACAAACACACACACACACACAAACACACACACACACAAACACACAAACACACACACACAAACACACACACACACACACACAAACACACACACACACACACACACACACACACAAACACACACACACACACAAACACACACACACACAAACACACACACACACACACAAACACACACACACACACACACACACACAAACACACACACACACACACAAACACACAGACACACACACACACACACACACACACACACACACACACAAACACACACCTACACACACAGACACACACACACACACACACACACACACACACACACACACACACACACACACACACACACACACACACACACACACACACACACAAACACACATGCGCGCACACACACACACACACACACACACACACACAACTACAAACTAGTTGCTGCCATACACATGCATACTGTCTCTCTTTGTCTGACACACTCATCAACTCTTCTTCTGCAAAATGCCCAACGTTCATCAACACACACACACAAACACACACACAGTTCCCAACCATCAGGGTACTTGTGTTTAATAATTAACAGTGTCAGATTAGTCCGTCAGCCTTAGGGCATGGAGGTCCATCGATTCCCCAGAATGCATTTTTAATGAGCCGCCAACTGGCATTCATTTCAGCTGGCCAGTGTCCGTGGAGGCCTTTCTGACATGCACACTCTCTTTCTCTCTCTCTCTCTCTCTCTCTCTCTCACACACACACACACACACACACACAAAGTCCAGCCATAGTGCCAGGGGAGGCAATTAAATACACAAACACAACAGCAGCAGCATATAGTTGTTATCACCTTGACGACAGCAGCAAACATCTTTAGGGCTCTTTTAAGCTCAGACAACAAGAGCTTTAAGACTGGAGCAGATGTTGAAATCGGCTGTATTGTGCACATGAACCTCTGTTGCTTGGGCTCGCTCCATAGTCACAAAACAAAAGACATAGGTAAGAGAAAAGTGGCGGAGTCAGGAATTCTTTTCTAGTTTTTGAAAATCGTAAGATAGGGCTTTTTGGATGTTTTTCATCAGTCACACATAAGCTACTAGACGGATTAGCTTGAAACTAGCAGGAAGGGTTGAGTGCTGTCTAGTATTGGATAAGGTGAAGTTTTAAGGTTTTATTCACATCCACTTCCTTCCTTCCTTCCTTAGTCCCTGACTCTCCACCTGAAGTTAAAGCAACAGATGGCCAAATGAAACGCACAGTTTCCTTATAAAAGTGCAGATTTCTGTAACCATTTTGGGATCATTTAAGTTTGCAACTCAATAAAATACACAATAAATGTCTGGTCATTCTTAACATTCGGCTCTACATTGGATCCTAAACGGCCAGATCTGGCCCAAACATGGATACTGAGTCAGGTCCCAGACCAGATCTCCTCCGATTGTTAAGGGGGATTAAACTAGCCAATAACATGTACGACTGGGTTACTACGACTATGGCAGGGATTTCACCTCTGAACAGGATCAAAATGTTTACAGTATGTTTGATGGATGATGGATACAAAGTACCTCAGAGTAATAAATACCCAGAACACTCTGGTTTAAAGGCTCAACTGTGCACAACAGGAAGCTGATTACAAGCTGATCCATTAAATTGGTCTGGTGGACCAGTGTAAAACCTGACACACAGATCAATATGGATTCTACGGAGGGATCTTGGCCTCAACAGACACAATGTAAATATCCAGACACATGTTCAGGAGGATGAAACTTGACATGTACGTGAACTAAAATGAGTGTTTTTGTCTTTGTGTGGATGTCTGGCCTGTCATTTTCATTTCATAAAATAAAAGAGGAACAGAAAGCCAAATAGCAGATGTATGCATTTCTCCATAAGCTATTTTTTCCCTTAATATTTTCACATTGTCATAAAACAAAGTTGGAGGAAACAAGTGCAGTCATGTGAAAGCATGAGACGTTTTCAAATCCAGCTGATGTTGAAATAACATCAGTTATTGTAGGTTAAGATGCATCTTGGACACTTTTAACCACAACAGAACATTATTAGGGCCTGAGCACTAGGTGTGCGAGGACCTTATTGTTCTGCAAGGAATTATTATTATTCTCCTCCGAAATGAATCGCCTTTTTGGGGACTTGCCCATACTCAAAAACTCATGAAAGTTGGCAGAAACATCAGTCCCGGTGAAAATTTACATGTGACATGGTGATTGGAAATGGACGTGGCAAAATGGCTCGCTAGCGCCCCCTAAACTGCAGCCCCTGCCTCCAGTTTAACATACATGTACGAAACTCGGTACACACATCTAACTGACCGAGACAGACAAAAAAGTCTCTTGGACCAATGCCTTCAAACAAACAGGAAGTCGGCCATTTTGATTTCTGTGGCCATTTTTTTTGTGTCATTTTTGGAAAATCATACACTTTGTATTTGAATGAACTCCTCCTAGAGATTTTACCCAATCAATTTCAAATTTGGTCAGTACTACCTAAACCCCATGAGGATGAAAAGTTGCTCAAATCCTGAGTTTTCTTTGAACGGTGTGGGCGTGGCCAGTCATGACTTCATTGTCTAAGGTCCAATCAGCACAAAACTTCACATGCTGGTTAAGAGTCCCACCCTAAAGACATCAAAATGAAATCTAGCTATAGTCATAGCGCCACCTACTGGCAACAGGAAATGACATATTTTACGTTTTGATACACTTTCAAATTCAGTGAGAACAGCTATAACAAGTTGGTAATGCAGGATTCTGAAACTTGTGCGTTTTCATGCAAAGTTGTAGGCGTGGCTGTGCGGCGAATGTTGATGTGAAGCAGGAAGTTGTTATAACTCTGCTGTCCATGTTCCAATCTGCCTCAAACTTCACGTTTGATTAGAGTCCCGCCGTGAACACATCTATATAGCTAAATTTGATACTAGTCACAGCGCCACCTAGTGTCAACAGGAAGTTATATACTACAGAATCTGATGTGTTACTGTAAGGCCGTTCACCACAATGACCTCAAACTTAGTCAGTAAAGCCTTAAAGCCTTGATGAAGCATTATTGTAAATATTGTGAGTTTGGGTCACATGGTGGCGGCGTGACGTTTGATGTTCCCCATCAAACAGGAAGTTGGTGTTGACAGGCCAGGGAAGCTCAGATGGTCACCAAAATGGACACACTTGTCAAAGGTGGTAGTACTTTCAATCTCATATGGTTCACAGGATCGGTTGTGGCAAAATAGCTCCACAGCGCCACCTGGAAAACTTTAAATAAGCATTCCCGAGTCTGTGTTTAACCTACATGTATGAAACTTGGTAGACATGTTTAATGTCTCACCCTGAAGACGTCTACATAACAATATTGAGTAACAGTGATAGCGCCACCTGCTGGCAAATGCAAAAATGTCTCATGTTTTTGTTTGATTTTAATTACATTTTCATGGTGTGGGCTACACATGATATAGTCAAAGACGAGTCAAAATTATTAGGTGGTGTCTAGCGCCACATAGTGGACAAAATAAGGTAAATCACAATTCCTCCATCAGTGTCCATAATGCATGCAGATACAGAGCCTTGCATTTATCAAGGTGTGCAGTAGTGACAAAGAAGTTGGCACATGGCCCAACGAGTGCCGGGGTGCGACGGCAACGCTGCTTGCAGCTTTGATTTTCAATGTTGTCAGTCTCAATGTTTCAACATCAACACCTTTACAACAGGTGAAGGATAAAAGAGTGTGTGTTCGTGTGTGTGTTCGTGTGTGTATTGCCGTATTGCTCTCCTACCTTTCCTGTCTCTCTCTCAAAGTCGACATACTCCCTGGTGGGAACCTGCCGCTGGTCTCCGTGCTGATTGGCTGGGAAGAACTGGAGAGAGAGGTTGGTACCCGTAGCTACAAAGGCCTGGACAGAGAGACAGCAGGAAAGATGGTCAAGTGACAGCTTATAAAAAAATCGTAGCTATATTAAGTGATTTTTAGCAACCAGATTCTAAAATAAAACCCCAAACACAGCCCTGAGCTGTCGTTGGTTATTAAAATAGTTATGTCAGATGTAGTAGTGGACACAGAGTCCAAACTGGACAGGAAATGTAGTTCTCTTTGGGCTCATACCACTGCCACTCCTACTTTACTGTTTCAGCATAGAGAGAATGACCCTGTGTTAATGCATTACATTAGGGATGCAAGAAAACATCCATATTATTAGGATTTGTTAATTATTCTGAAAAACACTATAGAGTTCTTAAATAATCTAGATTTATTGTTTATTTTATGCTGATGTAGAAACATTCATTTCTTTAACATAAAAAGCAGAGCTGTGATGTTGGATGTTATTGAGACTGTGATAAAATACAAAAATATAAATAAATACAGCTATCGGTTGCGCTACTCGCACGAGTGACACGAGTAAAGTCAAAGGATCCTGTGGTGACATTCATGTGAGTAAAGCAAGTAAATTAAAGCAAGTAGAGCGATGCGAAAATTTGCGTCGTGTTTGGTGTGAACGCAGCATTAGAGTACGTACTTTTAGTTTATAGGGATCTGGGGGCTTCTGGAGGTGGTTCTGTATCTGGAATCACGTACTTCCATTAGTAGGTGTTGTCATGATTGTAATTGTAGAAATGACGGCCTCAGCATTTGGCTGTGAATGTCACATCACTTTCAGTTCACGGTAACAATTCATCACAGACTGCTACACCAACAAAATAAACATTCAATAATAGTATAATGGTATTTCTAGGTGAGCTGCTAAATGTTTCTAAACATACATTTATGTGTTGTGCTGTTGTTCTCCACCATTTCTTTTACGTTCTACAACAAGTCCCCATCTTCTTCAGTTGTTTACTTGTTTTCAGTTGTTTTTGCTGAGACACTGTTTTGTTCTGAAGCTCCAGAAATGTTTAGTGGACAAAGAAACTTCACCCAACTTTCCATCAGCATGGTGGTGACTCCAAAGTGACTAAACTTTCATTTTTAGGTGAACTGTTCCTTTAAGTGTATGAATGAGGATCAATTAGAGTGTTTTTAGAGCTGCAACTGACAATTATGTTGATTATCAATTCATCAACCAATTATTTTCTTGATTAGATTCCAGGGAATAGTGAGAAATGTCCATCCCAGAGGCTGTGGAGACATGTTATAATGGGTCAGCATTCCTCAACATAAATATTCCTTTGTATGAAAAAGAGAAAATCAGCAAAACCTCAAACCTCTATGCAACTCAGACAGGAGGATTTAGCCCACTAAATTCACTAAAGCATATTTTACAATTCCTCTTTAATTAAAAACAACCCGTTTCTATCTGAGATTGAGATTTTTAAATATTGATTTTACATTTTTATGTGTATCCAGAGGGTCGTGTTGAAGAGCAGAATGTTTGAATGTGTCGTTCTTTGTCTCCGTCTCTATTTCTTCTTAGTCTAACCACACAGCAGCAGCTGCCCTCCTCACACACATATAATCACATCATACTGGAGTTTTCCTCATTCTTGATTTCTGTAAAATGGCTTCTTGCTCTAATGGGAGACTTTGTTATTGCAAACACACACACACACACACACACACACACACACACACACACACACACACACACACACACACACACACACACACAGTCATTGATGCACACGCATAGAGAAACAAATAAAATGGAAATCAATAGACTGCATTTCTCTGTTGCAGTCAGAAAGCAATGAATTAGAGAGAGGCAGAAAATCAAGTTAGAAAATGTTTTTATGCGTCACTGTGTGTGTGTGTGTGTGTGTGTGTGTGTGTGTCTGATGTGTTTGCTGAGACAGATCAATACTAAGGGCATTAGGGCCTGGACTGAACTGGAAGCATATGAATTATGCACCCTGTCAAATCTGCCCCTCATCAGAAAGTGAGAGAACGAGGGACTGAAAGAGGAGATTGAGTGGAGGAGAAAGAAATGAAGGGAGGATAGAGCAGAAAACGACAAAAGAGAAAACACACCTCTTACACAGACTCACAGAAACGAGAGCTCAGAGAGGACTGGAGTCATAATTTCTCCTGTACTTGAAGTATTGGATTACAACCATCTGATAGCCATTTGGTGGCTACTACTGCGGGAGAAGAAAAAAAAGAGGGACGGAAATGCAGAGAGAGGAGGGAGACGGAAGGAAACTGAGAGAAAAGGGAGGAAAACGAGAGGGAGGCACAGATAAATGGAGGGAAGAAGAAGATGGCGTGACGAATGTGAAGGAAGTCGGATGGCCTGAAAAGAGAGAGAGAAAGGAAATGGAGGAGAGATGAAGAGACGAAGAAGAATAAAGACAGAGAAGAAGAAGAAAAAGAGAGTAAAAGACATGACATAAAAGGAAGGGAGCAGAGAGAGAGAGAGAGAGAGAGAGAGAGAGAGAGAGAGAGAGAGAGAGAGAGAGAGAGAGGAGCTGGAACCAGTGCAGCATGAAAATCAATAGCAGTTTAGAAAGCGACTCGTCTCTAATGAGCTGATCTGAAGATAATTTACTTTGAATTATTGTCCCATTTATCAGATCAATCCAGAACATTTGATTCCAGCGATGCGTGTTTGTCTCACAGGACATTTATGTTGTAAAGATAATGGAGAAAATAAGCCTTAAAATATTTAAAATACCAGTAAAAGAAAAGAGGCTTGTATGGATGTTTTTGACATGTTATATGTTGTTGTTGTTTTTTATCAGGGAGGAGGGGGGGAGGGGATAGGTCCATTCAATTTTTAATTAAATCGGTATTATTTTTTCCAACATTATGAGCAAAAACTACTGAACCAATTTTCACAAAACTCGATGGAAGGAAGGCAAATATCAGACCTGTGTGTGGTCCTGATATAAGAAAACACTCATTTCTCTGGAAATAATCCACGAATCATCATGTATAAAATCACATCTGTTAGTGTTGAGTATAATGTAGGAGTATAGTGTGGTGCAGATACTAAAGCAGGATCCAAATAGGGATGATCTTTAATTAGTCGATATACGATAAGACACACAGCTGCCAGCGGGGATGATGAGGTTTTGAGTAATATATGAGAAATATTTCCAGATGAGAAGGATTTGTTTTAGGATTTTTGTTTGGGATCCAGACCTGGTGGATGTCAGATGTGTTGATTGTTCGACCTTTATTTAGAACCATTCTAGTTCCTATTGTTTTACCTCTGTCTCCTATAAATTACCTTCACACAATTTCTAATTAATCTGTAACAGCAAATACATTCATGGAGAAAAAGTAATGTCAAGCAATTACATTTTCTCATTACACAATGAGGGAATGTCATTCATTCAAGTATATTTATGTATGTGGCAAACATGTTGATACAGGATGAATTAGTGAATGAGAGATGAATGAGTATTTACTGATAACATATTTCATTTGTTTTCTGGAACATTTTACTGAAAATTTTATTATTACTTAAGTTTTATTGCTTGAACCAACCCAGACTGGACTGGACTGGTATTTTTTGGTGCTGCTGTCCGTCCCTCCATAACCTCCAGTCTGTAAATATACTAGTGAAATAAAGATAATCCCTGATCTGGTGCTTTCTGTTATAAATGTATTTGCTGTTGGAAATTTGTTGTGTATAAACGGAATTTCTTAAAGACAGTTTTGTTAAAATAAGTTCATAAAACTTAAAAAATTATAAAACTGAACCATGAAAACAAAAATAATTGGTCCATATTTCCACAGCAGATTGATAACATAACTCGTTACTGTATCTATAGTATAAAGGCTCTGTCCTTTATTTCTGCCACTTTAACAGACCTTATTTAACCAGAGTTAGGGTTAGAACTACTGAAAATGACAATTTGTACTAAATGTTTGGATAAAATTAATACTCCATAAAAAGAACTATGAAGGGTTTTATTTGAGTCGGTCTAGAATTAAGCTACTGCTTTTTAAGAGGATTAATTTTCAAAGATCTGCTCCAGGCATATTATTAAAAAAATACTGTTTGGAATGATAAACTGTGTCTGAAATATTCCACAAAAAAGTTCAACTACCTTGCTGAAAATGTCTACATTTTTATAATGAATTATTATAATATATCATTTTAGAAAATATTGTTCACTTCAGAAGTTTAACTTCTGACACAAGATGTCTCGTATTTAACAGAGAGTTAGATTTAAATACCTTCTAGCCTTCTAGAGTCATTCCGAAGCTCAAACATCCAGGAGAGGAAAAAAAAAGAAGACAAAAGACATTTTTGTGTGGAAGGTTCTTAAAATGACATGAATTCAGTCGTGACTTAATAAACTGATTTGTTTCTGTTCACATGTCTCAGCTATAAAAAGTTCATGTCGCATTGTGTCAGATAGTGGTTCACACTGACATGGAAATAGCAGGAGGTCTTAAGCAGCAACTGGCCGATAGATAAATAAGCGACATGATGTCACACCTGCCATTAAACCATTAAAAACTGTAGCCATCAATTCTCACCGCAGGAGAGGCTTATAAATACAGAGAGGACAGACAGACAGACGCATCATGTCCCCCCACACCCCCACCCCAGCTATTGCGACAGCAGGTTTGTGAATATGCAAACCAATTCTACACATCTGCTTAGTTTGACACCCCCCCCCCCACCCCTCCACAACATTTTAATTAAATCTGTTCAATAGTTTTAGCTTCATAAGAGAAAATGTTGAAAAATGTGATGTAATAGAAAGTGGAAAAAATGACTGGATCCAGCCGTTTCTACGGATCTGTAGCTAAGTGTAATGGGCTGTATCCAGACCCACTGCCAGCCGTCTACCTATACTTTAATCTGTTCACCACCAACAACTGAGCACAGATGACATCACAGGAGCTTCACCAAGCCAACATTAGCTTAAAGGCCAAAAGAAAAATTAGTGCAAGTCCTTCTTATTACGTTATTCTCATATAGCAAATTATCATTTTTTATTGTATTTCAGTATTATTATTATTTTATTAGATCTGTTTTGATTTTTACATTCGACCTTTCATTTTTAGAGTTGTAGGCCGTTACATGTTGGGTATAAAATGATTTGCAGACAGGACTCAGGATTTAGTTTTCATATTATACCAAACTTCAAGCCTTTTTTTAATGAATTTTAACAAGTTTGTATTTGTTGTGATATTTTGTGGTCCCCACACTGCTCAGTAAGGGATAAAGGTATTATTATTATACTTTCATGTAAACATTTGTAAATAACCATTGTGTATTTTGTATGAAGTTATAAATAAACTGTAAAGTGTATTACATGTGTTACCTTGTCACTGGTCCCTACGTCACATCCTCATATAACTCTTCTATTTTACTATGAAAATAATAATATACCACAATGTCTCATTTGATTAAGAAAATGGACATTTTTAAGACACTTTATAAAGAATTACAACTTCAACCATTTCAGGAACAGCACTTTAAAGATATTTGATTAAAAAAGGTTTAAAAATAGACGGTAATTTTCTGTGCCTGTGTCACGCTGAGGATTTTGCTCATTTTCATGAGAAAATGTATCTAGAAATCTGATTTCTTGATATGTTTTAAAACTCATTGAGACCCAAAGACAACTTGTTTGGATTTTTAGCATAACTAATTCAAACGTTAAGAACAAATAAGTAGTAGACCTGTCCCTGTGTCACCACTTAGCCTATAATGCTGAGAAGCCTTCAATGAAGAAATGACTGTCTTTCTGAAAACTGACTCAGTATCACTACACAGACTATTGCAATACTTAAGTGTACTGATATTTTCTTACGGCAGACGTGCCGACACAGACATTCTCTTTATTCAGGCGTGTGAAGCATTGCTGAGCCGTGGTGGAGGTGTGCACTCAGGATTTAATAGGAGGTTTTAAACAGACCTCACACTGTCAGCCTACTGTAATTACATAATGAGAATGTGAATGTGCCCTTACTTGTTTTAAAGAGATAAACTGCTCATTACTAACGCTACACAACCAAAAATGTCACATGGCTTCATTTGTGCTTAATGTTCAGGGCAGAGAAGTGAAGACAGCGACACGAGCAGACGTGTTGAGAGCAGAAAGGACAATTCATCTAAAAACCTATACAATTACACACTGCTGCCACCTACGACATTAAAATGATGTTAGCAATCATTAGTATAACATATGGGAGACATGACTGCTGGGGCTGCTGCTTTTATACTCATGTTCTGAATGATGGACTTTAGCTGGTAGTGGACTGTATTTTACACTGTGCTGTTGTCAACAAACAAAAGAGTCCAGTCAGAGTTCACACACGCTTTTGAGAGGCGTTCATGTCACAATGGGACGTCTGATCAGATGCACTGGGACATGTGGCTGGAGAGAAGTGTGGTTTGGAGACAGACCGAGCACACAGACACTCTTTAACACAAACTGGCATCATATAGTAAAAATGAGAAACACCTTTAACTGTGATTCAACAGTAACTACAGAGCATTCTATTGATTGATTAGTCTGCTTAATGCTGTATTTTGTTATTTGATTACATTTAATTGGTTTCTATTAATGTAAATATTTCTATCTACTGGTGTTGATGTGTATATTGCTGACCTGTACATGGGAGTTTACCAATTAAGGATCAATAAAAAGTGTCACAATTAAAACTAGACAGTCAAATAATCTGTTTATTGTCAAATCTGAATTTTAAAAAAATCTTCAAATCCTCACAACAAATAATCTAAAACTAGGAAATGCTAAACATTATGACAAATTACTCCTTGATTATATTAATAATAATAATAATAATAATAATAATAATAATAATAATAATAGTTGCTGATTCATTTTCTGTTGAGTTCTGCATTTTTTGGACATCATGCAGGTGTTTCTATTTGTCTGTCCTTTATGTCTCCTTCATCCACTACATGTTTACTGTACAGGACAAAATGAGACATAACAGCTGATATTTACTTTAGACCAGCTTTAGGCCTTAAATGACAGCCCTGGCAGTGTTTGTTGTTACTATGACAACATGTGTTCATGACTGTTTCTGAGACTGATGTCTGCAGAATACACAGGGAAGAAGACATGAAGTTAAGCCTGGGTTTGATAACGCGTCTACTTCCTTGTATATGAACACATCAGCACACACACACACACACACACACACACACACACACACACACACACACACACACACACACACACACTGCAAAGTGACCTCAGTGTTCTCATAATAAGAGTCCATTTGTCTTTTAACATGGAATTAGGATCAAGGATTTAACTACATATCCCATCAACACACACATGCATGTATCTTATATTCATACATCCCCCTCGTTGTTTTTCAAGCAGAAGACAAAGAATAAGAGGATAGATTTAGTTTGTCACTCACTATTTCTGACCGTCCGTCCCTGCAGGCGTTCTGGAAGCGAGCTTGTCTCTCCTCATGGGGCCGGTCCCTGAAGCCAGTATATTTAATCTGCAATGAAAAGACAGTGCTGCTAAACCCGGAGTATACTTCACGTGTTTAATCTGATACAGGAAACACTCCCGAGTGTTTTTCAGTGAGGGATGATGCTCATTCATTAATCTGCAGTGAAGCCACAGGAGTTGTGATTTAAGGCAAGAGGCATCAGTCTTTGTCTCTGCTTTTCATCAAATAATTTAAAATATATATATATTAAAATAGGGAATAGAAATACTTTTTAGATAATAATTCAGCATAAAAAATCAAAATATAAAATATATAATTTATATAACATAATATTTTAAAAAATGCTTCTTTTTCAGAAAGTCAGATAGGAGTGAAACAACACTTTTTGGACTCTCTCTCTCTCTCTCTCTCTCTCGCCTCATTCCACGGTGACGTTAGATTTTCTCTTTTCTCTCTTAGATTTGTTTCAGTCTTTTGGAACTTGCTGGATTTAATGAACCTTCAGGCCTGTGAATCTGAACACTGTTGAATTCTAACGAGTCTTTCTCTGTGCTGATTTCCGCCGTCCAGCAGAGCAGAGAGGAGCAGAGAGGAGCGGACTCACACTCACCTCACACTCCCTGCTCAACTTGCGGAAAAACTCCTCGTTCTCAAACTTGCTCCTCTGGTCCGGGACAACCCGCGGCATCTTCACCGACTCTCTGGGGCCTCTTCACGCTCACTTTTAGGGCTTTTTTTTTAAAAAGAGAAAGATCCGGCAGTGGAAAAGTTAGGCTGTGTCTCTCCTTCCGTCCTTCTTTCACTTTCTTCTCTTCCGTGTGTTTTCTTCCTCCCTGTGTGGAGCACTGTGCTCTCTGTGATCCGGACTGCTGCTCTTATGAGGAGGATCTGCTGCTCCTGTGCGCTCCTCTGGCTTTAAATGGCTCTTAATAAGTGACCCGCGGTACAAAAAGACGCACTGACCCTCTCTCTCTCTCTCTCTCTCTCTCTCTCTCTCCCCGTCTCTCCCCCTCTCGCTCTCTCTCTCTCTCTGTGTCTGGTCTACCTGCAACTTTCACGTGCTCCTTCACGGTAGGCCCACCGATTACTCGCACATTCAAGAGATTTGGGAGTCAAATAACGCACAATGCGCAGAGGATTACAGAATGTACGGATGTCTATAAACTATTATTCTGGCTGTTTTGTGCTCTGGTGCCTGAGGAGGATACATCTGTGTTTGTATCCATCATGAAAAGTTGTTGCAGGATTCAGAAAAAGCAACAGATGAAAGGATTCGTTGTGCGTTGATCTCATGGCTAAAACTTAAATAGAAATGTTTAATTATAATAATAATAATAATAATAATAATAATAATAATAATAATAATAATAATAATTAGGAGCGTGTATCAACATACAAGCTAACAGCACCAATAACCATCTGTCACGTCATCAGTCGCTGGAGCTACAACGCTTTTTTCTTATTCTTTATTACACTTTTGGCGGGTTATTGTTGCACAGCTGTGAAATTAAAAAAATTACGACAATTCCGCCTGTCCTTGAAAGCATCAACAGTCTACTTCCTGGCTCCGTCGAGTCGCTCTTGTGACTGTACACCCAAAATACACCCCCCCCCCCCTCCTCCTCATTCACAATAATAATACTACTACACACGCTACTCGGGGCTGCCACTGCGCATGCGTCAGGACCGAAGAAACTTGTGTGAGCCGTGAAGGAGGGAGGAGGCAGGGGGAGGAGGGACAGCCTGCGTTTCACTGAACAAATAAATCCGTCAAAGATCCTCAAATCCTTCACAAATGGAGGATTTGAGAGAGACGTACACGTTACTAATGTAATGTTAGAGGTAGATTACAAATTACTGATTAGAAACGGATGTGTTTTTGTTTTTTACCTGCTTTAAAATAAATGAGTGAAATGCAGCAGGGGGATAAATAATGAACGAGACTGTTTCTAAAGGTGGAACAGTTTTCCACATCTCTCAGTCTTTTTAAAGGCCTGCTGACATT
Source organism: Chaunax sp. Z400 (assembly GCA_037577475.1). Classification (NCBI taxonomy): domain Eukaryota; kingdom Metazoa; phylum Chordata; class Actinopteri; order Lophiiformes; family Chaunacidae; genus Chaunax; species Chaunax sp. Z400. Next base: position 27,666,237 of record CM075186.1, read on the forward strand.
TTAAGGAATGAGCTCAAACATAATTAGAATTAATTGTCTTCTGCATAAATTATTATTCAGTGAAACATGACCTGTATTTCCATTTAAAGGGTAGATACACATTTTTACCTCCACTAAGGATGTCTGTCTGTCTGTCTGATGGCAGGATTACTTAAACGGTAGGTAAGGTAAGATAAGGTACGGCCTGAGGAACAATCCATCACATTTTGGTGGTGATCAGAATCATCATCTGGACCCAGACTTCTTTTAAAGGATTCTTTATCATTGTGGGATAGGGGCTATTAGAAGATGTGTGCTTCTAACTTCATGGATAATGTCCACAATGTTTGGACAAACATCTAAGATTTATCAGAGTCTGATCTGGATCCAAGTCATATTCTGGATCTGGTGATCCAGAATGTTTACATTTATAGAGCTCACATTAAATTCACTACTGTCAGATATCAAATAATAATGATACAGACTGACCTGAGATCAGATTGAAGCTGAAGCTCTGCTGATTCAGTTTGGTGTCAAGTTTGATGTATTTTCAAAAGTTACTGATCTAGATTCTGAAGAAAACCACCATCATCTAATAATGATCCCAATGTGATTCCTTATTCCAGGATCAGGTTTTCATGGTCAACGAGTCACATTATGAGGGTCAATCTATCATGTGACCGTTGCTTTTATGTGTAATGACATAATGGGGAAACAGAGCTGCCTCAGAGGTTTGTACTCTGACTAGTTTTAAGTCTGACTTGGTCAAATCAAGTGGGGATCTTCCAAAGGCAGTCCATTAAATGTTCTCTTATTTCCTCAGACGGAGTCTCTTTGCCAGGCAGTCGGTAGGAAAGACAACAGAAAGTGTATCATTTGTACTAAAAAGGCTTTAACATTTGGAGAAATCCTCTTCATCTCATATTTGCTGCAAAAAGTTAACCTTTAGAGTTCATGTTTCAGCTCTTTCATTATAGGAATATGAGTATTTTTTCATTAGTAAAAGAGAGACTGACAAATGTGAAGCTATGCTTTAATACTACTTTATAAAACTTACCGTAAAGTTATCAGCGACTTCACAGAGTCTCATGTTACACACAAAACATCCCATCAGTTTATAGAATATGATGCATTTTTAAATGGTAGTTAAAAGTAATGCATCAGTCCAATAAGTTAACATTGTCACTATGGAAATAAAGGGAAGGGGTCATTCAGCACAATCTGTACTTATATTTAAATCTTTTCTACTTCCACTCAGATTACCATAATGATATCAGATTACCATAATGATATCAGATTACCATAATGATATCAGATTACCATAATGATATCAGATTACCATAATGATATCAGATTACCAAAATGATATCAGATTACCAAAATGTTATCTCTATTAATTGGTGCTCCGACTGATGAACCCACTGAGGATTATCACCCGAATTAGCAGCTCACCTAATATAGTGAGTCCAGCTGCTGATTGTGTTCACTGTCAACATGTTGGTTCACAAACCGGACAAAAAGCCAAAGGAGGAGGTGGAGGAGGTGTCATTTGTTCTCAAAATGATTTCAAAGAGTCTTTTTCTTTATAATTTATCATTTTATTTTAATAGTTTATGATCTATGGAGTCATCAGTTACTGTATCTCAATAATGAGGCAATAATCACAGTGTATGACTGGACTCTAGACTCCAGATGAATTTGTATTAACAGGAGGCTTACATGAATGTAGATTATTAGTACTTGTGGAGACGTTTGTATAAGATATAATTTAAACACTCAACATTAAACTGTTAATTACTACAAGTCCTATACTATAATTCATCACATTATTGTTATCATACTAAAAGCAACTAGAATAGCTGGAAAACAGGCCTAGTAGTAAATAAATAAATATAAAATAAATTAAGATAATAATAAAGATTAGTAAACATGACCTGAATGTATTAAAATTGTGATAAAACAAATCCTATCCGTAATTAGAAAAACAAAAACAAAATAATAATCTAATATCTGAATGTTTAATCACAGCATTACACCAGCTGTCACCACTACTGATAGTAACAATACCTCAAAAAGTCATATTATATTATCTGTCAAAACTAGATCTCAGTAAATACAGTAATTGGCAGTTTTCAGCTGCAGAGTCAGCTCTAAAAACCCACAGGACATGTCTGCTCAGCACCAAACAGACACTTCCTGAGGGGTTGTGAACTCACTGCATCATTTAGCAGCGCTGTAGACACACTCAAGAGTTGGTGGAGACCAAAAACAGAGCAAAAAGAAAGTGAGTCTACGACTGACTGCTAATGTTGCTGTGTAAGTGCTGCATAGCACACTAGAGCTGTAGCTTCAGCAGTGACAGCCCCATAGTCACATGACAGGATGTATAATGTCAGGTAAGTAAATGAACACAAACACGTCACACATAGAACATCCTCTTCTCAGTTTGATGCTAGTGAGTGATATTTATTCTCTGTATTCACAGCTCATTTAATCCACACTCATCCACACACCTTAGTTTGTTTTATTTAACACAACTGGAAACTGAAAAGTGGTCTATTTGCATTTGTAGCTTATTCTACTTCCTAATAACTTTATTGTTTTGTTTGGTTCAACTGAGCTGTTTCAGTTTCAACTATCTTCTTCTTCTTTCAAAAGTGTTAAACACACTGCTAAAAATTTTTTGAGGATGATTCATTCTTTACAAATAGAGCTTTTCAAGTCATCTGATGAAAACGCTTGTATTTTTTAGTGTGTTATTAGTAAGAATCTGATCACTTCTTCCACCACTGTCAGTGTGAGACATTAGTCCTTCTTCACAGCAGACTTTTTGGCTTGTCATGATAAAGCCAGATAACATTAAGAACTTCTGCCATTGAGGTGAGCTAGTTTCAGGGCGCTGGTATTTTTCACAGCTGGCAATGGAACTTTGTCTCATGTGTGCTTCTCCTGCTGTGAAAATGTCTGCTGAGAAAAACGGACTGATGTCTGAGTCCAGAGTAACAATACAGTCACACAGCTGAGTAGGAGAGTGTTATTGTGAAATATATCTGAACCTGAACACACACACACACACACACACACACACACACACACACACACACACACACACAAACACACACACACACACACACACAGACACACACACACAGACACACACACACACACACACACACAGACACACACACACAGACACACACACACACACACACACACACACACACACACACACACACACACACACACACACACACACACACACACACACACACACACAGAGGCAGACAATTAAAATTTATGGGCCCACTGCTGAGACATTTTGGCACTCGCGACATAATTAGGAACGAATGTTTGCATTTAGAACAGGCAGATACCTGAAATGCAGCACAGCTCCGTCTTTCTAGACAACACCCCCCCCCACCACCACACACACACACACACACACACACACACACACACACACACACACACACACACACACACACACACACAGAGTAAATATGACTATTACTCCCAAGGGAGTGTCATAATCACACTCACAGATCTTAATTAAACTATTAACAGGAACCTGCAGGAGTGTGTGTGTGTGTGTGTGTGTGTGTGTGTGTGTGTGTGTGTGTGTGTGTGTGTGTGTGTCAAGGATCTTGAAAATGAAACACACGCCAACAGAGGAGGTGTTTGATCACAGTGGTTCTAAACTAAATGCTATTCTTTCAGGTGTAGAAAACTAAATCTGTCTTTGTTCTACTGCATCTGTTCAGGCTGAGAAGCTAAATGTTTCCATCATTACTTTTCATCCTAACAAGGGTTTGAGGCGTGGAGATGCGGCCTCAGGTTACAGCATATGCTCTGAATCCTGCCTATGAAAAGAATCACTCTTTTTTATGACACCGTTGTCATTGATTTCTTCCTAACTCTGCCAGTCAGATCACCTGAGGATGACACAGACAGAGGAGTTGCTAATGCACCGCCTCAACCCGACCATTTATGTTTGTGTGCGTTAGCTGCAAGCTAAGCAGTGCGTGAGTGATTAACAACAGTAGCTGGTGGTTCAGTAAAAGGTTCATTAATTAACCAGATAATCTGTGGTTGACATGCAGACTGGTTTCATCTTCATGGCACGCCAAACTTTGTTGTAAAGTCTCTACTCACATCCTTCTTGTCGAACCAAATGTTGAGTTTCACTTTTTCCAAAGTCTGGCTTCAATTTGAAGTTTGTTTTGTTAATGTTAGTCCATCCTGTGTTAGTTGGTCTTAATGGAACAATTCAAACAAAATGAAAAGTCTCTACGTTCCACTGCCACGCTGATGGAAAGTTTTTAGCCCACAAAACATTTCTGGAAGAGCATCACAGCATTCTCCCAAACAACTGAGGGAGATGGGGACTGGTTCTAAAGCATAAAAAAACAACAGAAATCAAACATGAAATGACTACATACAGCTCACCCAGCTTAACCCAAGTCTACAGAAGCCCCGAGATCCAAAATTGATTTGAAAAAGTTATCAACATTCTTTGTAAAGCTGGATTTTCACTGTAGCCTCAAAGTTAAAACCATTAGCATGCAACCTGTCTGAGATGGGTGTGCACAACGTCCAGTGAGCAGGTAAGTACCTAGGTACACCATAAAGTGAAGCTAAAATACAAGAACTAATCACTGAATCTGAGGAGAAAATGGCTGAATACGAGTGAAATTATCTGTCCATGCAGCAAGACAATTTTACCTGTTGAGACTTTCTGAAAATAAGTTGGTTCAATCTAGAAATAAATCGGCTGATAAAAAAAACTAGTAAATAACTTTTCAAACAAGATCATTTCATCTCATGTGTCCAGATCTAAGATTTTGAATCCTGGCAAGTACAGAACAGTTTGCAGAGTGCATTTCCACTAAGGTTTGTGGAGGTGTGGGCTGTGGGTCAGCTAATAGCTAAAAAGACTTGTGTCGGATTGTTCACTGTCAGTCTAGTTTATTATTTACCTTATTCAACAAGAAAAAAACAACCTTTATACTCACTGTTTCTGGCTTGTCAACATGACCGGAATTTTGTTGTGTGCCTTGTATAAGGGAAATAGCTTTTTTTTTATTTATTTTTTTACAAAAAATAAATCAATAATGGAGACAAAAGTTGGTGGATGCTCTAGTTTGGGGCTTTTTGTTTCTGTTTAAGGACCAAACATAAAAACATAAAGGATGGAGGCAAGTTTAAAGGTTAATGTCTTAAATTCAAACACTAAAATCATCATTTGGGCAAACAGCCTACATTTCACTGTATTTTTGCTCTTGTGTGCATTAAGAGGCTACAAAGGAGACATGAAGTGAGACATTCTGCAGACTAATAAGAAGAGAAAAGCCGTGTATCACACATCACATAGATTGTCCCTGTTGTTCCTCATTAATATTCAAGGACAGAAACATCTTGGCTCTGTTTCGATGCTGCTGCTGTGGAAGTGGCCTAATGCATATTTAAAACACATCAATAACACATGAACACAGAAAAGATAACGATGCTACAGTGACACACAGCTGACTGCAGACAATCTGTGTGTGTGTGTGTGTCTGAGGATGTCATTCTCCTTGATGTGTGCACAAAAAGGAATTTGAAGAAGAAGTGACGACTCATCTGTCGCTGTGTGTGTGCAGCTACCTGTCTGTTTTCACCTCCTCCTGTTCAATAATGTTCAAACACACTGTAGCTCCAATAACATCAGATGTTTGCAGGTTTCCTGACTGTCAGTATCTCTGATGGAGAACGGAAACTGCAATCTGACTTATCTACACAACAATTTCTGCTCCCACTACAAAAGTCTGAAGGAGCAATACATCATGCATGAGGAAAGTTTATTTCAAAAACACAATGATGTCGATGCAACATCTTACTTTCAGACACACAAACTATTCTTCTCAACCCACATTTTATTGCATGTTTTGGCAGCACCAGGAAGATAAAGTGTTAACGTGTCTGTTATGAGGACTGTTGATGGTCTGTGGTGCTCAGCGGACCCACAGACTGGCTACAGACGGTTAATATCTCTGTTTTGGATTAAATGACAATGAGTAACAGACAGGATTACCAGGCGGCTCCATAAAGAGAGCCGAATGCTTATTGTGACCCAGCTCTCCCCGTTTGGTTACATCAGCGACTGAGAATCAGCCTCCTTCCTCACACAGACATCCCTGCATCTCAAGCTGAGATACCAACACACACACACACACACACACACACACACACACACACACACACACACACACACACACACACACACACACACACACACAGGAGTACAGTGCAGAGCCTGTATGTGTATGTTTATTCTTGGTTAGACGGTGGGATCCAGTGGCTGGAAGACAGATTTGGAATGGCGCATGGTTCAGTATTTTAGTGTATCAGTTACAGTGTTATGGTCAGCCAGTCTGTCTGTCTGTCTGTCCACCCAAGAGACGATGGGTGGTGGTGGTGGGGTCTCTCCTCACACTCGTGTGTGCAAAAAATAAACACACATCACACAAATATGGAGTCACAAGAAGCCGTGTGGAGAAAATGACAGCAAACCAGTTCTGTGTCGATGTTTACGACCACACAGCTGCTCACATTTCAAAGTGATGAACAAACATCACCCACTTTCTCATGTACCCACTAATGTGCAATGAAGCAGGTGTTTTTATCTTATATGGGTACAATCTGTAAATTTCCCCACTGTGGGACTAATAAAGGGATATCTTATCTTATCTTATCTGGACATTTTTACCTCTGCTGCCCTGCAGTGGAAGTATGAGAAATAACACACAGCAATGCATGATGGTCAGTGGTGGTCCATCAGGGCCCAAAAGGCCTTCTCTGTTGTCCTAGAGATGGTCAGAATCAGAAAATTCTAATTGTATAATTTATTATATATTTTCATTACTGCAATTTTAATAAAGTTCATTTTATAAAGTTTATCAGTCTATCATTATATTTCTATTTTTCTCCTCAGTTGCTGTTTCTTGTGCTGCTCATATAAATTCAAGTTTTTATCTAATCAGATTTTCCTCTGCTGTCTCCGGGTGAAAAATCTGCCTTGAGGCCTTCACAGTTGCATGTGAGCCCCCTCTGTTATTACCTCCAGGAGGTCATGTGATCGGTTTGGTTTGTTTGTCTGTCTGTTTGTTTGTTTGTTTGCAGGATTATGCAAAAACTAATGTAAAGATTTGCATGAAATTTTCACCAAAGATGGACCCTAGGATATCCTAGAGGTGATTCAATTTTGGTGATGATCCGGATCAGGATCTGGATCCGGGAATTTTATAGAGCCTTGGCGGAGGTTTGCGCTCTCCGAGCGCTCTTGTTGAAACAAATGTGGATGATGTTGTTGATTGCCATCTTGTTTCTTTGGTAATGACATTGATTTGAGCTGTGTGATGTCTATTTGCCATAATGTTATGGTGACATGGTGTTATTGTGATGATGTTATGGTTGGAGCTGAGGCAGCACTGAGCAGATTGATCTTCCAATACTCCAGCATGGCGGCACGCCCATGCTATATATACCAGCAGGTAAAGTTTACTGCCCTGAAAGTTTCAGTGTCAGTTTTCCCAAACAGAGTCAATCAAAAAGCAGTTTAAATCTGGCCAGCCCCAAAGAGCCAGGCATTGTCCGCTGGAGCGCTTTATTGATAATCCGTACAACTTTTTCATCAGATTGGCCGATCCGGACACCCACTCACCAGAGGAGAAAAAAAGAAAAACCTGCTGCTCTTCGACTGATACGGACGACCTATTCACATCCATCGCTAGCACAGGGGAGAAGAAGCTCCTGCACTCACTCAACGAGAAGCTACAAACACTGGATATAATATGACGGGACATTCTGGATATTAAAGAAAGCCTGGAGTTCAGCCAAGAAGAACTAGACGATCTGTGGAGGGACAGAGACCAACTTAAAGGTTCCGATTTACAATGTAAAATGGACAAAGTCATTGAGGAAAACAAAACTTTAAAAGAAACCGTACCGTATCTTATTTTCACCTGCATTAAAGCTATGCTCCCACTCAACTAACAGCCTAGGCGTACAAAATGCATTCCACCCAAAATGCGGCATGTCAATTAATAAATATCATTTTATGATTTGGTCAAGTTTCAATGCACAATTCAAAGGAAAACATGCTTAATAAAAGGGCATTCCGTGGGTAGATTTGTTTTGGATTTCCTTCCTGGCAGCCGTTTACCTGCAGCCAGCCGTGTCCAGATTTAGATTTCAGCAGCTCCCATCGATCCTTCTGCTCTCCAGTATTTACCAGTTTTGCTCTCCGTTTCTTTTGTTCAGGTACTCAACGCCTTGTCCTCGCACTGTTATTTTTCTTCTCCATGCTTTTTCTTCTCCATGCTTCTTCTACGCTTTCTCTTCTCCATGTTCACGCTGATTTGAAACTTCCACACATGCATATGGGGCCTTGCGTGGCCTGGAAATCTGGGGAAGACCTTGGGGAAAAAAAGGCAAAAACTCCAGCAACACTTGCAGTATTAGGAACAACTTTATTGCTTGACCAATACGTTTTCGGCTCTATCATCTATCTATCTATCTATCTATCATCTATCTATCTATCTATCTATCTATCATCTATCTATCTATCTATCATCTATCTATCTATCTATCTATCTGTCTGTCTATCTATCTATCTATCTATCTATCTATCTATCATCTATCTATCTATCTATCTATCATCTATCTATCTATCTATCTATCTATCTATCTATCTATCATCTATCTATCTATCTATCTATCTATCTATCTATCTATCTATCTATCTATCATCTATCTATCTATCTATCTATCTATCTATCTATCTATCTATCTATCTATCATCTATCTATCTATCTATCTAGGGTGAAGGAGGGGATGCAGCAGCTGATGATGAGGAGGCAGAAACCAGTAGTGATGACAGGCACAATAGTTGATACAATTAGTAGTACTGTAATGATTATTGTCATTATTATTGTCTTAATTTGTATTACTATTTTGTAATTAATAACACCTATCAGCATTAAACTCCATTTAACCTATTAACATGACAATTATCAAGTTTATTACCTCAACTCACCAGCAAAAAGACATAAAATAATATCTCACCTCTCAAAACTCAAACTATCTTTTTATTGCAAGACCAAACTGGGTCAAACAGCTGTTTGCTGCTTCCTTGAACTCAAAGAGAAGAGGCGTTGCCATCTTAATTAATAAATCAATACTGTACAATAATAACTCAATTTTAGCAGATACTGAAGGACGATATATGATAATTAATGGTTCCATTGGGGTTTCAAAATAACAATAGCCAATCTGTTATGGTCCTAATGAAACAATCCAGATTTCTTCCTCAAATTCTTCTCCAAATTAATGACCTTCACTGATACAAGCGTTATCGTTGGAGGTGACTTCAATACCACTATTCATCCAAAATATCTGATTTTTTTTTCTGAGGTGATTTAAAAAGTCGTTTAGGACTTTGGAAAATAGCGATTAGATACTGTGAAACTACGCAGTGTACATTTGTGAGCCCTTTCTAAATAAACTCTACCTGAGGTCCTACATGTGTTTAATATAATATTCTTAAACTATGCAGTGTACATTTGTGAGACCTGAGGTCTAGCTGAGGTCCTACATGTCTTTGCACCGTGTCAGTGACTCTGCACTATTGTGGCTCACTTTTTGTCATGCGACTGCACTAGATTTGCAATGCAAACTGATGACTGTTTGTTCAGTGTTGAATGTTTGCTCATTTATGAACACATAGATTTCCCCATTGACATGTACAGCATCATTCCTCCTGAGCCAACTGTAAGGGAAAAGAGAACAGCTGTTTTGAACTGGTTGATGGGGATCTGGATTAAAATTAATTGGATTAAATTCAGGGAATTAAAGATAATCCACTGTGGGATTTACAAAAGTAATAAAGCTAGCAGTATAAACTGACAAATTTGTACCATTGTGTTGATTTTGTCAACTATTTTTTAATTTAGTCTTAGTCCTGTGTCAAATGTCCTTTTTAGTTTTTTTTCATATTTAATCATATTATTCTGTTTAGTTGTTTTGTATTGTTTAGTTTGGATGACTAAGCGTCTGGGAGTTTAGGCAAAGAAAACTTAAAG
>CM075186.1:27681333-27723833 GCA_037577475.1 Chaunax sp. Z400
TGATTTTGTATTAAATTACTATTAAATACCATTTTATTAAATTAAAATATTACCTCTTTACTTCTTATTTTCTGTGTTATTTTACATGTTTTAAGTATCTCTTAATTTTACAGTATTATTATTATATTTTATAATATAGTATCATATTGTAATCCTGCTTTGTTCATGTTTTATATTATATAAATTATTTCAGTTTTAAGTTGGCTCAGATGACTGACAGCTTCGGTAATATACTCATGTTCCACGGTAGAACAGTAGAACAGTCTTTACTGGTATAACCATCTCTGCTGGCAGGTAGCAGGTTTTAATGGACAGTCAGGTGATGAGAAGGTTGGAGCTCATTGAGGACCAAATGGAGGCCTGGGACACAAACAGAGGCCCCACAAAGAGAATCAGAAGAAGAAGAAGAGGGTGATGGAGACAGCATGTGTAACCTGAAGGCGGCCAGATGATGGATGACATATGATGAATATTATGCGATATAGTCATGAATAAAAAATATCACAGCAATAATAGCGTAGCATATTATTGCTATTATCTTAGTAATTATGTGTTTATGTGTGAGAGACCAATTAACAGCGGTTTTATGATGTGTATGTTCACAGTCACTTTAAAGATCAACTGTGATGCAGGAGCTTCAGTGGATTAGACTCCATAGTCACTACTCCTGGCTAAATATCTCGACGCAAATGATGATCGCTAATTCTGCTTGATCTCAGTGCAGACCTGTTAAAAACGATGGCAACATAGCTTTGACAGTCAATAAGCTTCATCCTCCCTGTCCTCGTCTTACTCCTACTGCCTCCCACGTCTTCCCTCCCTGTCTTCTTAAATCTCTTTGAGTTCAGTCTAACCAACTCAAAATGTGTCTGGGTTGAAAAGTGACGCTTGCAAAAAAGCAAATTTTTAAGTTGTTCTGTCTCTGCTTATGGAAGGTAACATTTAAAATGATAATGAGTCAAAACACAGGACATGGTCAGCCTCCCCTCATATACTCACCACCTTAATGCAATGGAAGGGTTTGTTTGTCCCCTTGATGCCCTGGGGAGGGTCTGGACAAACAAAATGCTACTTTGGACCAACTTGAAAAAATACTCTAATATGTTACAGCTAAATTCATTAGTTTTTCTCAAATTATATTTATGATATGATCAAAACCTTAAATTTGTTTTAGTATTAATCAAAATGGAATAAAATAATATTCTAACACTGAACATTCTATTATGACAACACTGAACATTCTATCAGAGAACATTGAACATTCTATCAGAGAACATTGAACATTCTATTATGAGAATACTGAACATTCTATTATGAGAACAAAGAACATTCTATTATGAGAACACTGAAAATTATATAATGAGAACACTGAACATTCTATCAGACAACACTGAACATTCTATCAGAGAACATTGAACATTCTATTATGAGAACACTGAACATTCTATTATGAGAACACTGAACATTCTATCATGAGAACACTGAGCATTCTATCATGAGAACACTGAACATTCTATTATGAGAACACTGAACTTTCTATCAGAGAACACTGAGCATTCTATCATGAGAACACTGAACATTCTATTATGAGAACACTGAACTTTCTATCAGAGAACACTGAACATTCTATTATGAGAAAACTGAACATTCTATCATGAGAACAATGAACATTCTATCATGAGAACACTGAACATTCTATCATGAGAACACTGAACATTCTATCATGAGAACACTGAACATTCTATCATGAGAACACTGAACATTCTATCAGAGAACATTGAACATTCTATTATGAGAACACTGAAAATTATATAATGAGAACACTGAACATTCTATCATGAGAACAATGAACATTCTATTATGAGAACACTGAACATTCTATCATGAGAACACTGAACATTCTAGAATGAGAACACTGAACATTCTATCATGAGAACACTGAGCATTCTATCATGAGAACACTGAACATTCTATTATGAGAACACTGAACTTTCTATCAGAGAACACTGAGCATTCTATCATGAGAACACTGAACATTCTATTATGAGAACACTGAACTTTCTATCAGAGAACACTGAACATTCTATTATGAGAACACTGAACATTCTATCATGAGAACACTGAGCATTCTATCATGAGAACAATGAACATTCTATCATGAGAACACTGAACATTCTAGCATGAGAACACTGAACATTCTATTATGAGAACACTGAACATTCTAGAATGAGAACACTGAACATTCTAGAATGAGAACACTGAGCATTCTATCATGAGAACATTGAACATTCTATTATGAGAACACTGAACATTCTATTATGAGAACACTGGAAATTATATAATGAGAACACTGAACATTCTATCATGAGAACAATGAACATTCTATCATGAGAACACTGAACATTCTAGCATGAGAACACTGAACATTCTATTATGAGAACACTGAACATTCTAGAATGAGAACACTGAACATTCTATCATGAGAACACTGAGCATTCTATCATGAGAACACTGAACATTCTATTATGAGAACACTGAACTTTCTATCAGAGAACACTGAGCATTCTATCATGAGAACACTGAACATTCTATTATGAGAACACTGAACATTCTATCAGAGAACATTGAACATTCTATTATGAGAACACTGAACATTCTATTATGAGAACACTGAAAATTATATAATGAGAACACTGAACATTCTATCATGAGAACAATGAACATTCTAGCATGAGAACACTGAACATTCTGTCATGAGAACACTGAACATTCTATCAGAGAACATTGAACATTCTATTATGAGAACACTGAACATTCTATAATGAGAACACTGAACATTCTATTAGAGAACATTGAACATTCTATTATGAGAACACTGAACATTCTATTATGAGAACACTGAACATTCTATTATGAGAACACTGAACATTCTATCAGAGAACATTGAACATTCTATTATGAGAACACTGAACATTCTATTATGAGAACACTGAAAATTATATAATGAGAACACTGAACATTCTATCATGAGAACAATGAACATTCTATCATGAGAACACTGAACATTCTAGCATGAGAACACTGAACATTCTAGCATGAGAACACTGAGCATTCTATCATGAGAACACTGAACATTCTATCATGAGAACACTGAACATTCTATCATGAGAACACTGAACATTCTAGCATGAGAACACTGAACATTCTATCATGAGAACACTGAACATTCTAGCATGAGAACACTGAACATTCTAGCATGAGAACACTGAGCATTCTATCATGAGAACACTGAACATTCTATCATGAGAACACTGAACATTCTATCATGAGAACACTGAACATTCTAGCATGAGAACACTGAACATTCTATCATGAGAACACTGAACATTCTATCATGAGAACACTGAACATTCTATTATGAGAACACTGAACTTTCTATCAGAGAACATTGAACATTCTATCATGAGAACACTGAACATTCTATCATGAGAACACTGAACATTCTGTTATGCAGAAATGTTTCATTTCAGTCATCAAGCAACTCTGGCTCATCGGCAGTCCCACATTAGCATTTGGCGCTCTCGAACCTCAGATTCAGGAAGAGCGATCCGGATTCTGTCCTGTCTATGGAACAGTGGACCTGCTCTTTACCCTCGCAGCCTTGCTGAAGGATCATGGGAGTTTGCTCATTCACTCTAGATGTGTTGTATAGACTTGGAGAAGGCCTACGACTGTACCTTGAGGGTAGCCCTGTGGGGGTCTAGGGTACCGGCATCAATGCTGTGAGCCATCCGGTCCCTCTTTAACCAAAGTGAGAACTGAAAACAGCTGTCCTGGTCCTGTCCTACAGTAGAAATAATCAGCCTATCAGCTCCTCTTAAAGTCACCTACTATATCTTACATCTACTCAACGCAGGTTTGTCTACACACTTGACACATTTAATAATCCAAACATTTAAATGGCATGTTGTGGCGTTTACGAGGGTTTGGTGCTGAACTTTCTGGAATCTCTGCTGGTTGCCTGGCTTTACAGGGGCTGGTAGGAGGATTTTGTTAGAGCTAGCAGGACATGTCAACCACAGCCTTTGTTAAAAGATCTGTTTTTCAGCTTTGGTCGGCTGTTCACAGTCTATGTTTGTTCCGTCTCCGGTCCATGGTTCCTGCTTCAGTGTTCCAGTTCAGTGTGCTCTTCAGTGTGCAGGAATGTTCCCCACAGTTTCATGTGATGCCAGACACCTCTTCGGTCTTCCTGTCTTCAGGCTGCACCAGCAGGGATCAAACGGAGCAGAGAAGCTTCCGGTATGGGATGACTCCTTGTGACTTGGAAACACACTGCATTGCTGTCATTGACGACCTCAAATTAAATCAGACAGCCAGTGATTTAACCACATCATCATAGTTTAATTTCAAATCCAATATGTCGGATTATAGATGTAATACAACACAAACCGTACCTTTGCTTTAAGCCTTTGGGGAAAGGCTTGACAACTGCAGACCAAATAAGATATTAAACCACCAGACTGAGTTAAACCTGACTGGGATTCCATTTCCATAATAAAAACATATTCTCCTATTGGTCATATAGCTTGCAGGCTGGCAATGAACATCACATTTCAGGTATTACTAGAATGGCTCTTGAAAAGATAATGCACTGAATCATGAACAATTATCCACGAGAACTAATGTTTGTTTCGCTCCATCCAGTGGGAAACTGTAATTCGTCATGATTAGCGTAGGTCGATTTTGTCCTGTGTGCCTGCAGCAGAAGAGGCCACAGGACACAAGATAATAATACAAAGAGCTTTGTGGCAGGTTGGCATTTGCCTGTTATTTTCTAAAGCAGAACATTTCCACTGAATTAGATGATATCAGTCCCAGAGTGGCATTTTATCCAGTGAAAATGATGAAACTCTTTGCAACTTGCAGTCCTGTTAAATATGACTTCCACATGTGAAGCCGACTCTGTGTCTGTTTCTATCTTCAGCTTCATTTCATGATTCATTGATATTTTCACCAGGACTTATAAATATCTCACAGGCCACCTGAAGTTACATTTCAAGATTCTTGACACCTGCCTTTGTAATGCAGCTGCATCGGTCAGTTTTCCCCTGTCAGTCCCCTCACCCTGATAAATAAAAAAATCAACAGCTGCTCCTTTCCTGTGGCCTCTCTCCTGCTTTTGATTTCTTTGGGATTTTTTTTTTACAAACCTTCTTTCTCCTTCTATTTTTTGTCCCATCTTTATGAAATAACCACGGATGCTTTAAATAAATGCAGCAGGATGATAAACTATGATCGAGGCTGGTCTTATCGACAGATCAGTTTGTAGGGTTTACTTTGTTTGTTTGTTTGAAGGGTTATCCGACACCAAATCACAGCGTATAATACTAGTGCTTGATAATACCATGTAACACCACTCTGACAACTCTGGAAAAATATCACAGCAACTAATCATTTTATGTTTCAATGTGATGATAAGAGTAGAAGTGTGATATTTGTGTAACAAAATGATCCACCAGGCATGTGCTCATATTTGACTGCTATAGTATGCTACGCCTTAATGGATGACACAATATCGTTTTGCTGCAAACATTGAGCTCAGCTTGTCTTTTTTCTGGAGCTTCGATATCCCCACTGAGCCAATGAAGCTCATTAGCGCCAACCAAGCAACCAATCAACCAAACAAACAACCAACAAAACAACAACCAACCAGCCAACCAACCAACCAACGATACACCCACCCAACCAACAACCAACCAACCACCCACCCAACCAACCAACCAACCAACAACCAACCAACCAACCAACCAACCAAACCACCCACGTTCCCAACCAACCAACCACCCAACCAACCAACCAACCAACCAACCAACAATACACCCACACAACCAACAACCAACCAATAACTAACCAACCAACCAAACCACCCACCTACCCAACCAACCACCCACCCAACCAACCAACCAACCAACCAACCAAACCACCCACACAACCAACAACCAACCAATAACTAACCAACCAACCAAACCACCCACCTACCCAACCAACCACCCACCCAACCAACCAACCAACCAACCAACCAACCAAACCACCCACCTACCCCACCAACCATCCACCCAACCAACCAACCAACCAACCAGCCAACCAACACAAGACCTTCTTCACCTCTTTGGCGGTGGTTACTCATGGACAGATTCATCACCAATGAGAGCTATCACTAGTTGCAGCTCTAGTCATTATGTAAATGATGCCTGGGAGCTGTCTTTCCTTCTCTGCTGCTGTCTGAGGCTCCCTCCACCTGACCAGCCTCTCCTCGGTGTTTATGCTTGAACCCAGTGAACTAGCCTCTCCCTTACAGCTACTGTCACAGGAGTGAGGATGAAAAGCTCCTCTCTCCATCCACTTTCCCTTCATGTGTGAATGAACACTGTCTGACACCACCACTGCTTCTCTGCCTCCTATCACTCCAGCTCACATTTACTATTCTATCTGGCCCGACAGACATTCCTCTGATCTGTCTATGTGATGTTTCAAGTCAATGAGAGCAGCAGTAGAATTGAAATATGTTATATATGTGTGTG
Source organism: Chaunax sp. Z400 (assembly GCA_037577475.1). Taxonomy (NCBI): domain Eukaryota; kingdom Metazoa; phylum Chordata; class Actinopteri; order Lophiiformes; family Chaunacidae; genus Chaunax; species Chaunax sp. Z400. Next base: position 27,687,915 of record CM075186.1, read on the forward strand.
TTATCTCGTTAAGTGTTTGTACAGTATGTCTGGGATTTCTCCCCTGCTTTATATCAGTCTTCTGACGTGTCTCCATGTACAATGGGTGAGTGTGTTTGCACAGCAGAAATGCTTATACATTCTCCACACAGATAATAGCACCTGTCTCCTGACAGTACATGTGTGAAGAACCAATATCAGAGAGACGCTTAACAGTCGTATGCTTTCTTAATGTGGTTAGTTGGCATCTCTAGTTTTTAAAAGTGAGTAAGATTTAGAGAGAAGATGTGTTTGTCCTTCTGAGACAAAAACATATAAACCTCTAACCCAAAAGTCAGTCATTTGACATTTATTAAACAGAACTGAGCACTTAAAATGTCCAGCAGATCCTCAAAAGCTACCACCAAAGACTTGCTGACATCACATATCTTCTGCTCAAATAAACTGTTATCTTTAATACACTCGGTTCTCTCTCCTGATTTGAAAAACTGAATTTTGAAGATGACAAAAGTGGATACAGGATGGTGGGTCCTGATTCTCAGTATGCCATTGTATGTGTGTTAACTAGCTCGAGCGGTCAAGGCAGGCGAATGAGGAGAACTTCAGAGGCCAAAAGATGTTTCATCAATTTTATTCATTTTCAGCATCTTCTGACACACCAACAGCAACCAACAACAAACAGAGACTGACCCCTTTCTATAGTGTTAGCTCTACTGGTTCAATGTGTTTCATGTGTATATATATATGTACATATATATGTGTATGTATATATATATATATGTACATACAGTATATGTGAATATATATGTGTTTAAATGTATATACATATGTATATATGTGTATATTATATGTATATATATATATATATATATATATATATATATATATATACACACACACACATATATGTATGTATATATCAATGTATGTTTGTGTGTGTGTGTATATAATATATATACATAATATATATATATATTATATACACATTACATTATATATATATATATTATATATATAATATATATATATATATACACACATATGCATACATATATACAATATATATATACACATATGCATACATATATACAAATATATATATATATATACATATACAAATACAAATACATATATATACGTGTGTGTGTGTATATAATATATATTTATGTATGTGTGTGTGTGTGTATATATATATTTATATATATATATATATAAATATATATACACACATATGCATACATATATACAATATATATATATACACATATGCATACATATATACAAATATATATATATATATATATATACATATACAAATACAAATACATATATATACGTGTGTGTGTGTGTGTATATAGTGACAATAAATGACTGGGGACCCACTGGAACCCCATTAAGGAACCCTTAGACTCCCACTCAACTAACAACCTAGGCATACAAAATGCATTCCACCCAAGATACGGCATATCGATTCATAAATATCATTTCATTATTTGGTCAAGTTTCAATGCATAATTCAAACAAGAACATGCCAAACGAAAGGGAATTCCGTGGGTAGAATCGTTCTGTTATTTTATGCACAAACGCACGCCAACCAGCCAGAGTGCAGAAAGAGGAAGTAACCCTGTCCTGACCCGGATATATATAGCGATCCGGGATCGGATGGTTAAAAAATACAAGTCATAAATAAATAAAATGACTTTTTAAACCTGGCTTACATGTTCTCCATTTGATTGCCGAGTTGAAACTTCCGTGCATGCGTGAGGGGCCTTGCGTGGCCTAGAAATCTGGGAAAGCCCTTGAGGAAGACATACAGCATGACGTCACCGAATTTCAAAATGTTCCTTTGTTTACTTCATATTTTTCGCCCTTCACTGGCTTAAAATCGGGATTGTTCTCTGTATTCCGCTGTGCCACAAATATGACCGTAATATCAGGCTGTAAAATAGCATTCATCCTACTGAATAAAACTATCGTGGTTACTTTCAAAATTCTTCACACGCCTTGAGCAGGAAAATACTGAGTGGGAGTATACCTTTAATTACAAAGTTTCGGAATAATTAAACCCCCAACCTGATGATGGCGCTGGATGAAAAGTCACAGGAATCGGCAGGGTTCTTATATCCTGTTAGGAACACAAATGTTCAAACCTGACAGCAATCTATCCAGAAGTTGAGATATTAAACTGAAAACCCAAAATATAAATGTTGCACTAGAGGAAAAGTCAGGGGACCACCAAAGTCTTTAGGAGTCATCCTTAGTGGATTAGTGTCTCTACCACACACTCTTGTTCTTTCTCAGGATCATCATATATTAGGTGGAGCAGGGTTACCCTGGTAACTAAGAAGATGGAGGTTCTGCCTGTTCTGCTGTGTCGGTCTCTCCTGAGCTTTACCGTTAGAACAGAGACATCTGTGGGAGCAGATTGAACAGACACTGAATGATGCTGGTGGGTGTACCTCTTTTATCATTCAATGAGTTGTAAGCTTGTTGTAATCCTAACATAACGCTCCGCAGCATCCTTCTAGTGGTTTTATACCAGAAAAAAAATGTCCACAGGGCCTTAGACTCACCCCCGTGGACATTTGTCTGGTTGTGAGCTGATTGGTAGAAATGTGTAGTAACTGCCTCTCAAATCAGCAATAAAATATATGAGTGAAACAGCTGCAGCCACCTTCACTAGATGAATGAGTTCAGTGAAACCTCCTGGCGTTATTCCAAATGAGATTAAAACCAGTCAGTGACCTTTACTATACTAATGAAAAGGTGAAAGAAGGTCCCAGTCCAGTACACGTTCAGGATGACACAGTAGGTTATACTATCTGTGGACACTGTCCATGAAATTGTGGTTGCAGGAAATTACTCAGGTTATGGTATGGTATGTGTATGGTATGTGGTATACTCTGGTATGTTTTTCAGACTCAGTTTGATCTCTTGAGACGTTGAATGTCTTCCTCTGGCACTGCAGCAGTATCAGGCTGTTTGCTGCTGGTTACAGGATGCTCAGCTGTAAACAGTGAGAGCTGATTAAAATGCACTGAAAGAGATCACCAGCACTGTCTCATTACAGTGTGCCACAATAATCCTGAATACATTTCAGGTTTGGCCCTGTTATGATTTTATGTACGTTGTGTGACGACTCACCAGAGGACAGATTACACGGCCAGGATATCTCTCTGTTAACTGGCTTTACTAAACCTAAGAAATGCAATCAAGTCAAGCTAAGCTTTACCAATGGAGCCCCAAGTGTTCATAAGAGGAGGCTGTATTTGCAACATATGACCAATCAGACATGGAGCAGTGGACTGGCCTCAGGGCGATGTGTTTTTATGTATTATACAGAACAAGCTTAGGCAAATATGAAGAAGATTAACACATAATCCTCACCATCCATGCACCAAATGTGAATTCTAATGTCATTTTCCAGAGAGCCGATTGGTCAGTAGGCAGTGCTGTCATACATTTTGTTCTGCTACATAATCAGCATCAGAGCAGGTTAGCTGTGTAACATAATGTACCATAGACCATAGTCATGGTCCTCGACATCAGATCACATGCCTCTGATTGATAAGTGAAAATCTGTAAAGACATTAGGCCATTTTTCAAGGTCACACAACACATTTAATAATTAACGTCCCGTTAGATAACAGTTAATGTTAGCATGCAGCCACTTCCGAGCTAACATATTGTTACACAATAGGATAAGAAAGGAGTGCATTAATCCCCATTTTATGCACAATGCTACTGTTGAGCTGTTCTACACCGTAACCGCCTCCCATCTCTGCTACATAGCCAAGATGGCGTCCATTGAGGGTGAGAAGTGTCCGTCGTTCTGAGCATGCCATCTAGTATACTGCATTTTGACATACTTAGTAGTGTGAACGCATTTATACACTCAAACTGGCCAGGTTAAGGAGGGAAGTATGCGATTTGAGACACAGCACCAGAGTGTGATGTCAGAGGAAAATGGCTGCCGTGTGAATTTGGCCTGTAATGATGTACCCCAGTGTCATGGCACTGAAAACCCAGGTTTAACCCTGAAGTTACCTGCTTCACAGTACAGGTGTTTAGTGTTTGAATTAAACCTATAGCATCTATGACATTACCAGGCCCTGTAGAGAACTTCAACAGCCTAAAAATGAAAAGTTATTTAAAGGTAAGAACACAGACACAATGATACAGGGTGACACGGAGACGAGGTTTTTGTAGTCATGAAAACAGTGGCTTTTTAATGTAAACACTACATTCGATTGGTTTTTCCAGCACGGACATCCCACATGAAATAACAACCATTCACTAAAGAGGAGTAGAGGGAGAGATAGAACGAAAGTTGCACAGAAAAAAGCATTCACTGGGTAAAGAACGGAACATAGAGGAGGTCCAAATAAAAGTAATAATGAAGGGAACAAGAACAGAATGCCAAATAAACGGGTATATCATGTCATTATTATACACACATCTTCCAAAAACTAGAAATCAAAAGGGCAAGAAAGAGAGGTCTATATAGATAGATAGACTGATGAGAGGTAACATAGATAAGGTATGAGGAGATAAAAAAATTCCAAATCTACTTATTATGTGTTTGCTTGTGAGTGAGTGAGTGTGTGTGTGTGACGTGAGAACTGTGCTTTTCATTGTAGACCTGGAAGGTGTGTGGCAAACTGGAAAGAGACAGAAGAAGAAGAAGAAGAAGAAGAAGGACTTTATACAGCGTCGATGTGAGAACATGCGGCGTCCCTAACTAGCGGACGCAGCGAGAAACGTGCTCTCCCCCCAAAAAAAGTGGTTTGTTTTTTTCCTGAAAGAATAAAAAATAGATATTGTTATAATATTATATTTTTCTGAGTCAGGCTAAAGTGAGGACACTGTTCTACGGTGGGAAACAGGCAAAACAGTAAGAGGAGAGGGGGTGGGGCACAGCTCAGAGCATTACAACAACACAAGGTCAGTCTAAGGCGGTTCCCGATCAGATCCATGTCAAACTGGAACCCTCCACAAAGCGTTTTTTTTTTCATTTAAAAAAAGGGAGATATAGAGAAAAAATAGCTACAAAGCACAAGAAAGGTTATCTGTTTGAGAATATTACAGAATTGTCATGATGGCTGTCGATGTTGCAGTAAAACCCACACTCTGGTTTTTTATTCATTATAGGTGTAGGTTTCTTGTCCATGTTTGATTTTAAGTCTACATGGTGCTGTAAGAATCCCAAAATCTGCACTTCCTCTTTAACCCTTTGTTGACTCTTTAAACTTTATTTTATCCGTCTCATTCAGGAACCAATCATCTCTCTCCTTCTGTTGTTGATCTCTTTAAAAAAAAAATGTTACCGTCTTTTTTATTCATCTTTTCCTGTTTTTATTTAAAGGATTTTTGAAATTATTATCTCAACAGTATCTAAGTGAAGCTTTCTGTCTTTTGTACAAGCTTTATGAATGAACTGCTCTCTTTATGCAAAGGCTTGAGTACCTCATGCTATCTGTGTCAGGGCTGTAAGAGACGGGCTGGAGAGGGAGGACGGGCCCTTTGACCCTGAGATCAGGACGTCAGAGCGCCATGCAAAAAGAAGGAGAGATGGTGTGAGAGGTAAAGGCCTGGTGGAGGTGTATAAATGAAGAGAGAGAGAGATAGATATGTGTAGGACAGGCAATCAATCAATAAATAAATTAATAAATTAATCAACCATTATTAAACCAGGAATTTCCTTACAAGTTAGTAGAGGTTATAACAGTGATGAAGGAAGAGTTATAACGTTGTGTACTTGCTTCTAGAAGCAGAGCTATCTACATACAGTACCTCTGTTACATGGCACTGATAGGACATATAACACGTTTCCTATTGGCTCTCAGGCTTGGCCATGACCGACAGTTGGCTGATGGCTAAGACCAGGGTTAGGAAACAGGTAGCCTCACTTCCTGTCGATTAAAACCCGATTGTGGGAGTAAAATAATCTCAAAAGGAAATGACAACAAACATCTTAAAAAGTCTTGGCTAATGTAAACAAAAGGCAAATGTTCAAACACGGAGTCGTCAGTTTCAACAGGTCAACAGGTCAGGTCTCTCTTTTTTAAGGTCTTCGCCAACCTGTCCGGTGTTTTTCTTTTTAGTGCTATTGACATTTTCTCATACTGCTGCAAAAATGATGACACAATCACTACTGTAGCAAAAAAAAGAAAAAGAAAACCAAACAAAGAAAATGATTAAAAAAACGTAAAGGTGAGGCAAATGTGAATATAAATCAGTGTGCAGACTGATACTCATGTAATAAATATAAACGATCAACAAAAATAAAACAGATATTCATAGTAATTAAAAAGAAGAAGCTTTGTTTTGTTAACAATGAAAGACACATCTGAGAGACGCAGAGAGGAGAGCTGGGAACGGAGGCTTTCAGTGACTTTGTTTTCAAGGCTGCAGGGTTTTTCTTCTAAAACAGATTTGTTTGCTTGGCAGCAAGTCAGACAACATCAGGAGGAGTCAGAGCGAGAACTAAAAACATTATATATATATATATTTATATATATATTTATATACGTATGCCTATTTTTAAATTATCCTCATTATTAATATGTACCTAGTTGCATTTTTCTTTCAGTAATCAGCAGAATCGTCATCATCACCATCATAATTTCCACAGCAGTGTCAAAGGAACACGAAGGAGGAGGACAGGAAGGGTGGGAGAGGAGAGGGGAGAAAAGGGGGAGGACATTGCAGGGTGTGTGCTCAGTACAAGCCACACCCTCGGAGGTTGTTGGCGATGATGATGTCGGTCACAGCGTCAAACACCACCTGTATGTTTCCTGTATCTGTGGCGCAGGTCATGTGACAGTAGATTTCCTTATTTGGAGAGCGGTTCTTGCTCTCGAACTGTGCTTGGATGTAAGCGGCTGCATCGTCGTAGGTATTGGGTCCTGGAGAGAAACGAGAACATTTATTTTATTCACACCATCAGTATTTACACTGTTCCCATATTATAACAAGATAAGTGTCCTGTTCCTCTGGCCTGTGAGATTTTACAGTGTGTGTACTGGTGTGTGTGTTTGTGTGTGTGTGTGTGTTGGGATGTTGAAGACAAAGGTGTATTAATTACCTTTGCAAGGAATGTATGATTTCGCCTGTGGCTGATAGTTGGCCAGTTTGTTTGTTTGTTTGTTTGTTTGATTGATTGTCAGCAGCATAACACAAAAACTACTGGATGTATTTCCATGAAACTTGGTAGAAGGATGCAGCACTGGCCTGGAAAGAACCCATTAAATTTTGGTGCAGATCCAGACTGACGGGCAGATCCTAAAACATTATTTCTAACTTCTGAGGAAATAAATCCTGATGAAAAAATGAGGCTTATTTCTAGTGCTGATATCTATGTCTGAGTGAATGGTGTGATGCAGATCCAGATAATAATCCTGATCTGCTGGATTAAAATCTGTACTTTAGAATGTGATCTCTACAGACATGTAGGACTGGTCAGCTATGGAGGAGGAACGTACCATTCTAGTTCAGTGCTGTAAAAATAGTCCTGATAATAGATTCTGATTGAGAAGATAGTTCATCCCATGTTATTACCCAGGAAACACACCTACATTGACCTGCTGCACAGACAGGGCTGATGCTTTCTACATTGAATTTGAGAATGATAATGATCAATAACAAAAATGATGACATTATTATAGTTAAAGAGAGAGAGAGAGAGAGAGAGAGAGACCAGAAAACAGCCCTGTCTCCTATGAATTAAATTCCTATACATCTAATTTACATCGAATTCTGTTTCATATTTTATAAAAACATAATTTATATAATATATATATATACACACACACACATATATATATGATATATATATCTATCTCCCCAGAACATGGGGAAAGGCTGAGAGACAGAAGTGACCGGGTGAGAACAGCCTCCTCTCCTTGTTTCCCTCTTCATGGCTGACCAAGCGTGACCATCTCCTGCTCGCTGACTCCTGATCCTTCCTTTTCCTCACCACTTCCACATGAGAAAGCCTGTCCTGCCTCGTCACTGCCTCCCTCCCTCTCTCCCTCTGTTCATCACCAACTCATTCCATGCTGTGGTTTAAAGACCACAGTAAAGATCTTTACTTTCTTTACTTTACTTTACTAGAAAACTTTCAATCATTAGCTCATCTATAAATATTCCTGAGTCACCAGACAGATCCTCTTTGCCAATGTTGGATGTTTAGCAATGAAGGCCAAGCCTCCCATGATGCTACGCTCCATATGTCTTTAGTTTTTATTGTTAGTGGCAGAAAGGAGTAAGAATAGTGGTTGTTTTGCAGCAGTCTGTGGATGAGCTGCCCTGTAAACCTCTCTCAGAAATGTGGCTGCAGCTGAAGTGTTTTTTTCATGTTTGGACACGTGTTGGACTCTCTTCCTGCCCTGTGTAAATTGATTCAGTTTGACTTGTTCACAGCTTTCCTTGCTCTCTCAGACATCAGTTATGTTGCTGCATACATGTTTTTAGCGCTGCTCTTTCTCCCATCTGTTTCTTTTTTTCTCCTCCTACCTGTGTATTCAGGGAAGCAGATGCTGAGAGGAGACTTCTTGATCTTCTCTGCAAACAGATCCTTCTTGTTGAGGAAGAGAATGATGGAGGTGTCGATGAAGAACTTGTTGTTGCAGATCGAGTCGAACAGCATCAGGGACTCGTGCATGCGATTCTGCAGAGGGAGGAAGGAGGAAGAGGGGAGAAGGGGACAGCAGAGAGGAAAAAAAGAAGGATGGGATCAGATTAGATTAAGACAACAGGTGAGAGGAAGAGAAGAGGATTCAAAAGAGGAGATAGAAGAGGAGGAATGATGAAGAGTTGATAGGTCAGATAGGAAATGAAAAGAGAAGAGAGGAAAGCAGGGTCAAGTTAAAGTTACCACCATTCTACAACCTTTACACTGTGGCAGTCTGGGAGACTGAGGAGAGAATATCAGGTTAGACTTCAGTCAATGCAAATGAGCCCCGGAGAGAGAGAGAGAGAGAGAGAGAGAGAGAGAGAGAGAGAGAGAGAGAGAGAGAGAGAGAGAGAGAGAGAGAGAGAGAGAGAGAGAGAGAGAGGAGAAGACACTTCTCTCTCTGTCCAATCATACCTTCAGTATAGAGAGGAGCTGTCTTCTCTCCTGTTATTGTTGGTATATTTTTCATTTAGTTAAATGCATCATTCGACCGACTGAGGAGCGATTTCTTTGTCTCACCCACACAAGAAACGTTGGTTTTATAGACAAAATGAGAGGAGAAAAAAAATGTAGAAGCATCCTTAATATTTTTATTTAGATATTCAGCAAACACACAAAATAATTGGCTCAGGAAAATCATAACACATAGCGAGTTACTCATGTGCTTTACTGTTATTTCTCTTGTATAAATACAACTTTCAATAAATTATCCCAGCAGTGAGGGAGATACAGCAGATGTATTTTACTTACAGTGCTCAGTAAAATACAACACACACATATATACACACAAATACACATGAATCTGGCTGCAGGTGATCTGTACAGTATAGACAGGTGTTGATTGGTATGGAGAGGGAGGTTGATAGGTTGAGGCTGACAATTCTGAAGGCAAAAGTGTTGCAGCAGTAATGATAGAGAGCACGATACTCGACACTAGTTCATGGAGTCATGTGATGTGTGCGTCGTCTGGCCTCCCTGGATCTGCAGAGGCTCAAGTCCTTCATTTCATCAATGTGGAATGTTGAACGGAAACTCGTCACATCATGACATCAAACAAAAGCATTTAACGGCAAAACTATTTCTGAATTTGAAGCAATGAGTCTGCAAAAAGACACCACAGCTTATTGAAAGCTAAGATGGGAAACATTTGGCACTGATCAGGCAGAAGAGTCTTCATTACCGTCATTGTGGGAAACGGTTTGTGTTACGAAGGCATTGAATTGACACAAGCTGCTAACATTTCTTTGGTGCCACCACCTGCTGTGAGATGAACCTTTGTCACCTGAATGAGAAAATAGACGCTATCTACCATCAACTCTCGGTAGCATGGCCTAAGATTTCATTTGCCACGAATCTGTCCTGCATTGCAGTCGACAGGAGTCCATTATTTATCAGTGCAGTGAAGCAGGAGGAATGGTCTGCTGCAGCCACAGCACCATGGTGGAGTGGAAGAAGAGCAGAGATGGTTCGTGGGCTGGCTGGGTCACAGAAGAGCCCAAAAATACATTTTGATGTTCATAAATATTGTCGGTTATAAGGTGATAAGGTGTGATAATAAAACAATTTTAAAAAGTGAGTACAGACTCCTTAATAAAAGCCTTAGACGTACTGCTACACACTAAATGACCGTTTCCCAGGCTGGAGGTTAACTTCAATGTTTTTTTTTCTCCTCTCTGTAAAACAGTTTACAAAACCAACATTTATGTATAAATGTATTTTCAGCAGTAGTTATAGGATCCTGAAGTATCCCTAAGCCGCCTTTTGTTTGCAGTCATTATGTATTAAACCACATTATCTACAGTGAAAGTCAACACTATAGCTTATCATTGTCTTTTTGTCTCATAGTTGCTAAAATAACTACGTTTAATGACATTTTTGATCCTCCTCAGCCGCTGTAGTGTCATGTACGAGTGGATATGTTTGGAAGAGACATGGTTCAGACCCTCTGGCTGCTTTACTTCCTTCCTGCTGTTATAGGTGTAGAAAGTAAATAAAAAAAGGAAGGATCAACAGGAGAGCTATTAGAGAGAGAGAACGGTTTAGTTGGAAGAAACTGTCCAATGATCTGATGGAATGTGAGACACATTTGTCTGGCTGCTTCATCAAACTGCTCTCCTCTGTATTTACAGGTTTTAGACTGTGCTACAGAAAAGGTTTTACTTTATATTACACAGTAGGCGTGTTTTGGTCCATTGACTATTCATCACATATACTTTAAATTACAGTTTGTGTGCTTTTAGATTTGTAAGCCTGGTCACAACAGCTGTAAAACAACCAAAGGTTTGCACATAAATCAATTCATTCCAATCAAGTGCCCACAAGTAAAAAAAAAAAAAAAAATCATTTTTCAGTCTCCAGTTCGACTGAGATGACCTTGTGAAACGGAGCTGCTGACCAATAAATCAGAGGAAGCTGCTGTTGTTGAACAGCTACGTTTGGCCTCCTCTGTCAGAGAATGAACTGATCCACAAATGAAATCATGGGAAACAATATGATGGTTCAAATACGTCTCTCGGCTCGAGTGTGTCTTCTTATTGTCACGTCTGCGACCAGGCTAGCAAGCAAGCCAGCTCGGAGAACTTATTTTCACCTCTTCAAGGACTCCTTATTGACTGAGTTGTGGCTAGCATGTTAGCGGTTAGCTGACCACTTAATGTGTAGTTTACCAACTAAACCTGTTGGTAACTGGGCTTTAGGACCACATATGTTATGGAGACATGCAGATACATGACACTGCTCCACTTCTACCTGTTTCCTAGGCTTCCACTTGTTTTCATTCATTCATTCTTATCCTGTATAGGGTCACAGTGGGGCTGGAGCCTATCCCAGCTAACTTTGGGTGGGAGGAGGGGTTCACCCTGGACAAGTCACCAGTTCATCAAAGAGAAAGACAAACAACCATTCAGACTCACATTCACACCTATGGTCTATTTAGAGTCACCAGTTCACCTCTACTGCATGTTTTTGGTGGTGGGAGGAAGCCAGAGAACCCAGAGAGAACCCAGAGAGAACCCAGAGAGAACCCACACAGACATGAGGAGAACATGCAAACTCCACACAGAAAAGTCCTCAGGTCCTCGAGTGGATTTGAACCAAGGACCATCCTGCTGGGAGGCAACAGCGCTGCCCACTGCACCACCTTGTTTTCACTCAGCTTTATACGTAGTGAGTTGACAGTTATTATGTTGCATCCCTCTGATACAGCAGTGACATCTTAAAGTGCTGGATCTGCTAATAGCAAATGGATGTGCTATCACTGAAGAATGTGTAGGACAGAACCGTGGCTGGACCTCTGTGTGCTGCCTGAGGTTAACACAGGCATGAAGGAAGACGTTGGAAGACAAAGCTTGAACAGTGCGCTGCCCCTGCTGCCCTGAGGGCTCCTTTCATCTGAATGTGAATTAGAGCTTGCTAAATTACTGAGGGTGGAAATCTCACCAGCTACACAGCTCATGTCTACCGCTGGCTATTCAGGCTTTCAGTCCTGGATGTATTAGAAAACAGATCTTGGCGAGGTGTGTTTTTGTTTAATTATAACAGCAGTGTCTCCATCAGCGTCTTGCCCTGCATTAATTGCGGATGATGCTCAACTAAATTATTCATACAACAAATTAAGGGCACTTTAACACTGTCTGGGCATAGATAGACAGCAAAAAACATTTAACTGTGAAAAGGCGTGATTCCACTCTAGTACAAGAGTGAAAATGTTTGGTGTAACGGTGTAAGCTCTCATGCACAGTGTAACCACTAACAGGCTGAGAGGTGGACAAATACACATCTTTCATTGGGACTTATTTTGGCATCAGGACAAACACTTTTTGATGTCTATTTCCAGTCAAAGGTGATGCACTTCCTGAAAGCGACCATCACAGAGCAAATGGATCCTTTTTACTTTCATGCAATAAGTCAGAGGAGAGGATTAAACTCCGACAGCCTTCTGAAGAACAGCAGAACCAAAAAACACCCGAGGCTTGGCAAGTTAAGTGTTGTGACATTTTCAAGTCCCACAGGTGTGTTTGTGTCTTCGGTACGTGTGTGCATGTGTGTGTGGAAAGGGTAGACAGGTGCCTTCTGGGTAATTAATCCACAGATACTGACTCCTGCACAACACCCATGGGCTGATGCCATCTCTCACACACATGTACACACTGACCTTTCCTGTTCTATTAACAGACACACATGTAGGTAAGTATACGAAACACACAGAGAACACACAAACACACACACACACTCACACACACACTCACACACACACAAACACACACACACACTCACACACACACACACACTCACACACACAAACACACACACACACTCACACACACACACACACACACACACACACACACACACACACTCACACACACACACTCACACACACACAGTCACACACACACACACACACACTCACACTCACACACACACACACTCACACACACACACTCACACACACACACACACACACACACACACACACACACTCACACACACACTCACACACACACACTCACACACTCACACTCACACTCACACACACACACACACTCACACACTCACACACTCACACACACACTCACACTCACACACACACACACTCACACACACACACTCACACTCACACACACACACACACACACACACTCACACACACACACACAGAGCAGGCTGATCAACAGCCTGAGGCAGCTCTCTGTGTCTAATTAGGAAAAGTTGGCACAGATGCGGTAGGAGGAGACGATGACGTCATCCACCTGTTTGAAAAGTGGCAGCCAATGAGCAGAGGGTGGAGACACGCCCTCACTGCTCAGAAAGGAGCTCTTGACCTCAGTTTGCCAGGCAACACTCACAGCAGTAAAGCTACAGACACACTGAGGTCTGTCGACTCAACAACACCTCACAGACAAACCCAGCTCAGCCTCTGGATGCTGCTTCTAAAGAGAAGCGCTGACACAGTATTAATGCCTCTGTTCGGCTTTAATGTGAAACTGTCCTTTTCATTCCATCTAAGCTGAGCAGTGCATCAAACCCTGAGGCTACGGCAGCTCTGGGACGACTTTCATCCAGCAAAACATCCGCGACCAAGGGTCACAGGGGCTCACCAGAACACAAGCTTTCAAAGCTCACCTCTGGCTTATCAAGGCAGAGTGGTGGACGGTAGGGTATTACACTGCAGACACTCACAATGGATGCAGCCTCAGGGACAGAAAAAAATCGATGGCTCCTCTGAAGCATTATCTGAGAAGTGTGTGTTTGAGTCAGCGCTCTACGACTTGTAGTTCTGTGTTTAGAGGAATGTTACAGCGGACCTATGAATGAATGAACGTACAAAAATCAATCCTGAAGTATGAGCAGAGGGATGAAGGATAAAGGCAGAATAAATAACAGACTTCAGAGCAGAACTAAGACATTCATACAAAACGAAGGAAAACAAAATGAACTGTTTACTTCCTCTATATTTCATCAAGAATATAATTTCAATCACATTCTTCTTTCACAAAATATTCAATTGACATTTCTACAAATAATTTCAAAATAATAGTTTTTTCTTCTTACATATTAAAATATAGCAGGATTCAAATTTTTTTCATGGTATGAGTGGAGAAATTTGAGGAAATCCAAACTTTAGATAATCTCATCAAGACTCCAAAACATTCAAACACAGGCGCTTTAATTTGGACATATTGGGCCTGAAAAAGATGCATTAGTCAAATTATTGCCATCAATTTATAATACAGCGAGAAAATGGAGATAAATTTACAGAAAAGAAGGCTGAGTTCATAAATAGGATAACCTTTGGTCTCAGTACATTTAATATTGTGAACATGAAGTAGGACTAAGTTAAGGCCTGTCACCTGACAACAAATCACAAAAGCTATTTTGACAAAATATAAATAGAGATGTAGTTTCTCTGCTGAAGTATATATTTCTTCTTCATGGTCAGAACGTAATCAGTAATCAGTAATCAGTCTAGTTTCATGTTTTGTGCTTATAATAAATGTGAATATCTTGAGTCTGAAGAACATCTGTGATTTAAACTGAGGGTGAAATGAACTCCAGATTGAGACGAGCTGAACAACATATAATAATATATTACAACTCAAATTCAAATTGAAACAGTGACTGTAGAAACACTTTGGGGTAAAGAGGTGATTCTTGTTATACTGGTTTTAGGGACTGCTGGTCAGCCCCTCAGACAGCTGCTATTATAGTATATCTGCAGTCTGGTCTACTTCGAATTAGACAACACTGTTCTGTACAAACTATAGACTCAGGAACAGGTCGATCCTGAAACGTCGACGGAGTCATTTGTGCTGCAAACCAGCAAATCATCATTTGGAATTAAACACACAAGGCACAGTGTTAGTGGAATATTCAAATAAAGGCAGCCTCAACCAACCAACCAGTCAACCAATCAATTCATCAAATACGGGTCTAGATGGACCAATGGCCAGTCTTATAGCAAAGCAGAACACAGCCTGTAACCAACAGGGACCACATCACCTTTGCTGTCCTGAATACAGATCAAGCACTCTTCAGCCATTGGCTAAAATGAACAGAATCATCAGTACAGGCCACACCCCCGCAGGCTGTTGGCTATGATGACATCAGTGACAGCATCAAAGACAAACTGGATGTTGTTGGTGTCTGTGGCGCAGGTCACATGGGAGTAGACCTCTTTTTTGGTTGACTGGTTCTTGCCCTCGTACTGACACTTGATGTAGGCGATTCCCTCTAAGTAAGTATCTGGACCTGAGGGGAGACACACAACATAAAGAGGGGGTCAGATGATCATCCATCAGCTGTCCATCCATCAGCACTTCTTTCTGATATCGTCTGACGACCTCTGACCTGACCCAGGGCTGTGCTTGTGCTGAACACGCTTTAAAAATATAATACATGGACAACTTTGTTTTACATTAAGAAAGGTGGCTGATGAAATGTGATGGCAGATGTTTAGTCTTTGTTAACATGTATGATAGTCTTTAAACAGCTGAAGGATGGATCCATTCTGTACTCTGTATGCCGAGTCATCTCATAGTAGTGCCAAACAGTGAGAAGTCATTGTGTTTGTGATGTAAGCATGCTGTGGATTCAATCACAAACTTTAATTAGTTTTCTACGCTGGTCTGGGTGAATACTTGATTCTGGCTGCAGGGCATCCATTCAACTATTAAACTGCTCTGAATGAATGTGTTGGCTGCAGACAGCTCAACATTAAAAATAAATGACACAAAAAAAAGAGTATGTGTGTAGTCCTTCAGTTCCTCACCCTCACTACACAAAGGTGACTTTATTACACACAAGCTGCAGTCAGTCTACACCTGTGTAGGTTATTATAGAGATTATAACAGATCCAGGAATCAGTAAAACCCTCAGATTTGACCAAAGTGGAAAACTATAACTTCTGATTTAATAACACATGATAATATATGTATATATATTGTCTTTGGTAGTTGACCACAGGATAAGGATACTGCCACAGGTTTGGAATACTAATTTTTTGTTGTGTGTTTTGTCTGTCTCACACTCTCACCCTCTCTCTGCCTCTCATTGCTCTTTGTTTCCTCTTGTGTTGTCTTGGCTTTCATTTTCTCCTCTACCTCGTCCTCTGGAACAAAACAAAGATGAGAGTCCACCTCTTTTCTGTGGCCTTCTATCTAATGCTGTTTGTTTGTCAGAGCTGTCGAGCTACAGTGCTTATTTACAGGACAAGGCTGGCTGTTAATTCAACATAAGGCTGAACAATATATTGGATTAATTGCACCCATTTTAATTAGTGTTTTTGCACCATGTGTAAAATGTTGTCATATAATTATTACAAGATGCACATCAGGGTTACTTTTAGCCAAAGATGAATAGAGATAATCCCTCCCTACATTTGATGTCTCAAGTCACGACAGTTCTGTACGCAGTGATGTGAGTAGCTGACAGCGGCTAGCGGCTAACAGCTGGAGCAGGTGAAGTCACTGGCAGACTACTCTAACCTGATGATTCATGTAAATATGTAGGAAAAGGTTCAACTTTTGCTCATCCCTATTTCAGCAAAAAAAATGAACATTAATGTATTTCTGACCAGTGTAACAGTTTAAATGGGAAAGATAATGAAAGATTTTTTAGGGGGATGACATGTAATAATGAGAGCATGAAGAGCCATATTAAGTAGCTCTAAACATTAGAACACCTGTAACCCCAACTGCTCTGAAGAGGTGTTTTCTTTTCTATTTGAGGAAAACATTTAGGATAAGTATTATTCTATAGTGAGCACTTCTATGCACACTGAAGAAATGATTTTTTTTCTCTCAAAGCAGTGGCTCAGTTACAAAGCACTGTGGACTAGGACTATCAAAAGTATCACAGTATCATAGAACACAGTACATTATCTGCATTTGATAGTATTAAACTCAAAAAAGTACTTAAAAAAGTACTTAAAAAAGTACTTAAATGATAAAAACAACAAATCTCCAAACAGATTTTCAACCCAAGGCTAAACTGATATATTATTACAAAGGTTCTGTGTTCAGTGCATTTTCTGCAACCAGCACTGTGTCCACTTTGTGTGCACAATATTTTTTAATTTTTTCCTCAATATCAAAAGAAGTACTGAGTATTTTTTGATACAAGTAGTGTATCAAAGTTTAAAATTCAGCTATTGTGACAGCGCTGCCCTGGACCAGCCTCAGATGTGGAGAGATTTAGGAGCTGGGTTTAACATTAAAAAGCTTTGTCAATAGCTCTTTAACTAAACACTTATGATTTTACAGCACTCAGTTTGAAGCCCATCAATCTCAAGTGTGCAGATATGTACCGGTGTACTCGGGGAAGCAGATGCACAGTGGGGACTTGCTGATTTTGTTTTCAAAGAGGTCCTTCTTGTTCAGGAAGAGGATGATGGAGGTGTCCTTAAACCACTTGGTGTTACAGATGGAGTCAAACAGCTTCAGAGACTCATGCATGCGGTTCTGGAGGAGAGAGATTAGCAAGAGGCTTTAAAAGACACTCTGCTGCACACTCACAAACACACACATTCAGGAACATGAACACATTAATATATAAATACACCCCCACTAAAAAAATCAAGCAGGAAGCCACACGGAATTAAAAGTGGTAGAAAACACACGCACACAAGAAGTCTCAAATACTGCACACACACCATCAAAACAGAAAAGAGGAACTGAGCCAATAAAAATGACGAGGCAGAACAGAAGTACTGTCGAGTTCCTCGTCTGTAAACACAGCGTTTCCCTCTGCATGGTGAGTGTGTATTTGTGTGTTTCAACAAATCAGTAACACAAGTTATTATTACGCTGGATGTTGCAGCTGAGTTAAACTTAGCCGTGCACTTTTAGATTTTAAGCTCTCGGATGAACAGATAAAAGCTTAAAAGGTGCCATGTGGAGTTTTGGCCACTAAGGGCGCTGTACAACAACGCTTCAAAGAGAAGCTCTCTGCAGGGTGTGTTCGCTACGTGTTCACTGTGAGCACACATTTAGGTTACAACAGTTTGTGGAGGAACTTAATAATAAAGGTATAGCGTACAGATCAAGGAGTAGGAGACAAACCAAACCAAAGGAAACAACACATTTAAATTAAAAGCTTTGTAAATGTTACTAGAGGAGGAAAACTGAACACGTTTTGAGGCCATTACAACAAATGCATGTGGTCAGACACTATGAATGTAAAATAAAAAAATGTTGTTGTGACGGAAAACTCTACAGGGTATATTGAGCGTAAATGCTATATTAAAATAACACATAAGGCACTGATTCCAAAACTGAAATTAGCATTTTAAAATGCAGCTATAATGGTTACAATGCACAGAAAAAGAAACTTAGATTGATTGCTAAAAACTGTGATTAATACATTAAATAATAAATCAAATTGAGTTGACTTTATTTGATCTTTTTTCATCATTAGGCACTTTTTCATGTTACTAGGTGTTGAAATATTTAGCTCTCTAGCTTGAGTTGTTAGCACTGGGAGAAGGCTTTGTTAGCATTAGCAACTGAGAATCCACTGCTCTGTTTGCTGATGAAATCTGTATTAAGTCAGTCCCTCCAGGATTTCGCGATGTCGCGATCGCAACGATTAACGCAAATTCAACCAATCCCCGTGAATTCTGCACAGCCTTGCAATTTTGCAAATTCTGTTTGCATGACAAACTGCTTGTGTGCGTGATAAAGAAAATAGTTTAGGGATAAAAAGTCTCAGATAAAATGTTTACATTCACATTAACGTGTGAAAGCTTCATTCAACATAGCAACTAGATGTGTAATGAAATCAAAGATCAGGGGCGTGTGTGTGTGTGTGTGTGAGAAAGACTTCACTGAGTGAGGCAGATGAGAGTCAGAGAAAACACTAAATGCAAATAAGATCAAACATGTCTTGTAACGCATTGGTTATATGGACTGGGGGATTTTATTATTATATTATATTTATTATAAATATATACTTTATACATGTCATATACATATATAAAATGCCTGAAAATAGCACAACATAAATCGCAACTTTTGAGAAAAGCTACCACGAAATCAGGCAATTTAGATCACAAAAAAGTCCAGCGAAATCCTGGAGGGACTGTTAAGTGAAAAATAAACTTACTATTAGCATTATATGTTAGCGCTCATGCAAAAAATAAAACCTGTCCCTACTGCTAATGAAAGTGCCTCATGATGAAAATAGATGATTGTTTTTAAAGAATGAGTTGAAAGCAGTTTATCTCTGGTTATCATCCTTTAAGGAGAGGGGTGGACAGACAAGACAGATCTGCTTTCAACTCACGGTGTGTGCATCAACCTATTGGGAGGTTTCATACCTGTCTGTGGGTGGAGCATCTGTAGAAGTTCTGACAGCTGATTGGTTAAAGAGGACAGTCGATGGCGAGAGTGACAGGAGGAGCGGAAGGAGCCAGAGATGCTGCAGGGTGGAGCTTAGAGCAGGAACAGAAAACCAAAGGCACCCACCCAGCCACGTATCACACCCCCTTCAAACACATACACTGAGAAAGTGTTCGGAGGCAGGAGGACAGGACTTCATCCAGACAGTGTTCACCCAGAGCTGATGTCATTCCAGAGTCTAGTGTGTGTGTGTCTGTGTGTGTGTGTGTGAGTGTGTCTGTGTGTGTGTGTGTCTGTGTGTGTGTGTCTGTCAGAAAAAAGACAAGAAAAGGCAGAGAAAAACACGACGCAAGCAGTTCTTCAGTAGAAAGAAAGGGATTAAAAAGCACACTAGTATGTATTGTACTTCTTCATGTGAGTGTGTTTGTGTCCCAACAGCACACAGGTGTTAATATAGACAATAAGAACCTTTAGCTTTGGGCCAGTGAGGTGGTCTGTTACCTTTTCTCTCCCCTCAAAAAGATAAAACAGACAACCTGATCTGTCTCCTCAGAATGCTGCTACTGCTAATGATGGAGAATCTGTGAAACATTTCGTTCACTTTACTCAAAAAGGCCAAAGAGGGGATCAAACAGTCTTAAAGTTAACGAATAAAATATCATTTCTCTTTCCTGTCATTGGTGGGACTGTTACTTCAAATGTTTTTGTATCTGCTTGCAGGCTGTAGACATTCATCACCACCTCTAGACTAAAAGTGAGACTGTTGTGATCCAGTCCCATCTGGCGGACTCTGTCAGCGCCATCACACCAATGTCACTCCTGCTAGTTACAGTAGATGAGATGCTCATCACCTTAAAGGGAGAGTGACAATAGACCTGATTCATTCCTCTGACATCACATCCAGGGAGGGAAGCTCAAACGTCTCACTGCAAGTCGTACAAATGCAGGGAATCTGACAAAAGTTCTCATTTCACTGGTTTCTGATTGATCTGCAAGTGAAATTATAATGACATTAAAAATCTGGAGGAAAATCTACCCGTATTTCAAGGTAAACACATATTTATGAACCCATTGGCGACAGCTAGATAAGCTACTTCTTAGCTGACATATTGTTATACAACAGGATAGGAAAGGGGCTTATTCATAATGAAATCACATTTATTGTTGCCTGGAAATAAAACAAAAACACTGGATGTAATCAAACAGTCATTGAATGTAGGAAGTGGTTGAGGGCTAACCTTAGCTGCTTTTTATCAACTGAAAAATCCCTGACATCTTTCCAGGTTTTTATAGCCTTTGTGATTTCAGTAACACATTAATCAGGGAGCTGTGAACTGATAACAACTTGTCAGATTCCTTACATTCATAGTACAGTAGACATTTTAGCAAAAGGTTTAATTAAATGAATGAACTATTCTTCATGGGTTCCATCCATTCAATGCCACTTGCCAGGTCTAGGTTGCATTAATTTAAATAATAATCCATAAACTGATATCATCAAATGATATCAGTTTACCTTGAAACACAGGAAGTTTAGACACAGCTGTGAGACCTGATGTATATCTGGACTGCTTCTCTCCATTGACCTTCAAAAACTAACTTCTACTATTTCTTCATCTAAACCAATTTTCTGCTACTCAGTTCTGACCAAACGGAGGTTATTGTGCTGGGCCCTGAACATCTCAGAAACACACTAATGATAGAACCATTATGGATGGAATTACCTTGGCCTCCAGCATTACCTTGGCCTCCAGCTCCACTGTGAGGAATCTGGGAGTTATGTTTGATCAGGATATGTCCTTTAATTCCCATATTAAACACATTTCTAGGACTGCCTTCTTCCACTTGTTAATATATCAAAAATCATTCTGTCTCAAAATGACTTTATTAAGTCATGCATTTGTTTCTTCCAGGCTGGATTATTGTAATTCCCTATTATCAGGCTGTCCCAACACGTCTCTAAAGACTCTCCAGCTGATCCAGAATGCTGCTGCAAGTGTCCTGAACAGAGCTAGTATCAGAGATCATATCTCTCCTGTAGAGAGGCTACTCTGCATTGGCTCCCTGTAAAATCCAGAATAGAATTTAAAATCCTTCTCCTCACGTACAAAGTCTCCAAAAGTAGAACAGGAGCCAGAGCCTTCAGTTATCAGGCTCCTCTCCTGTGGAACCATCTTCCAGTCTGGGTCCAGGAGGCAGACACCCTCTACATTTAAGAGGAGGCTTCAAACTTTCCTTTTTGATAAAGCTTAGAATAAAGGCTGGCTTAGGCTAGTCTTTAGCTCTGCTGCTATAAGCCTAGACTGCTGGGGGACGTCCTGTGATGCACTGAGCTCCTCTCTCTTCTTCTCCCTCTTCTTCTTTACACATTCATGTCTCTTTAATTCATGTTACTAACTTGACTTCTTCTCCGGAGTCTTTGTGCTTTCTCATCCTGCAGGTCACTGTGGACCAATCTACTGCTGGGACCATGGTTGACACCCTCTGACATCATCATCATCATCATCATTACCATTATTGGTTATCGGGGGGGCCCTGTCTTCTCCGTTGCGTGGCGGGCCTTGCACCCGGGGGTTTGGGCGGGTCTCAGGTGGGCAGGGTCTTTTTGCTGTGGGCTCCACTCACGCTTTGGGGGGGCCGGCCTCTGGTCGGGCCGGGGCTCTGCTGTCTCCTGTCCTTCTGTGGAGCAGCTCTTGACTGGGGCGCTCCCTCTGTGGCCCCTGGCTTTCTCTTGGGGTCACAGAGGGTCACCCCTGGTTTGGGTCCTTCTCTGCCTACCGCTGGGGGTTGGCGTGGTGTTGTAACGACCCCCCCCCCCCCCCCCCCACACACACACACACACACACACTTAAAACCACGTCCAGTGACAATCTCTCTCAAGCAGACACATGCGCACACGCACATTAAGGTGAACACGGTTACACAGTTCTGGTTATGATGTTTGTATATATATCACTGTTGTTGTCGTTGTTTTAGTGGTTGTTGCTTGTTTTGCTGTTGTTGTGGTCGTCTCCCTCGTCTCCCCAACCCCTTGCTGTTTCTGTTTCTCCCCTTCTTTCCTTGTATTTGTCCAGCTTAACTATTTTAATAGTGAACACAGTATCAGAGTAAACAGCCTGTTTATTAATATCTTATCACTGCATTACAGTTTGATCTATTGAGGAAAAACAAAATCTTTTATTCAGACATTATACTTGGAAAGAGTGAGTCTAGGAATATTACATTCCTCTTTGACTCTGAGAGACATAAATTATGCTGACTATTAATGCTGAGATATTATTTATCATTAACCACGACAGCAGCTGTACAGGAAAGAACACTATGACCTTACCGAGTCAATATTTGTTTAAAAAAGACCAGGCATCAATAACATCAGCACACATACTGTAAGCTGTTTGTGTGAGTTTTCTATGATGGATATTTCCTCTCTTCATCTGACATTCTCGTGGTGCTCCCGGCTCAGAGGGAGGCCTGACAACATCTGCATAAATAGAGCAGCTACTGAACACAGTTTCCCAGCTTAGTATTCTCAGAGGATACACTTCAGGCTTATAAATAGCAGCGAGCACGATGCTTTCAAATCAGCCTATTTGTTTTTGGTGGCGTGGCATCATCTTTCCAGCCACATGGCAGGCTGTGGCCTTTTGTTGAGGAAACACAGAGCTACTCTGCTATAACTGTGTCTTACTGATTGCAGACAGGGATCGCTGGTATTCAGCAGTTTTCTGATTTGCAGAAGCACTGTTTTTGTGCAACTGCTGCTAAAATAAATGCATTTAGAAATGTCCCACTTTGGCTCTGATACGGATATATATACAGTTACAATATAATGTAACTGGTGATACCTCTTGAGTATATCCTACCATTAATGAAGGCTACTGTGCCACAGATGGCAAAGATGAATGCATTTCCTGACTGGATCAAACTACTGGGTAGCTTCATCTATAATAATACATCAAAATAATAATAATAGTTTATTTATATTGTGTAAAAATAATCTGAATATGCAAAGTAACAAGTAACATAAAATACCAACAACATGTAGTGGAGTAAAGACCACAATATTTACCTCCAACCTGCAGAAAATGGAGAAACTCAAGTAAAGTAAAACTGTGCTTAGTTACATTTCATCACTGGTTATTCAAAATATTGACAATAAGGTTCTAAATATTGGTTATTGGTCTCATTGATTAGTAATAATCAGTTTCAGCCCTGAGACAACAACAGTCTCTATAACAGTCTCTGCCTATTTAAGGAGCCTTATCATCACCAAATATTAGGTCTGCGATGTTACTGTGGCCAAACAGAAGCACAGTTTGGTGTGTTATAGAGCCGTACCTTTCTGGTCTGATGACCACTCAAAGCACTTTAAAGCACAAGCCAGCATTCACAGAGGGTGGGCGAGTGACTGAGAGCGAGCACAGCGACAGAAAGGCCAGGAGAGCAGAGGAATAGCAGTAAGTCCTCACTCTGCCTTTAAATGTACAGTACAGGTTACAGTGTGTTAATAAATGCTGCAAAAACGTCTCATCTGTTGTTGTTTACTGCAGGAGAAGTAAAGAGAAGTAAGGTCTGGAAGCTAAGCAGGACAGGGTAACAAGACGTTTTATACAATAAACTATAATGATAACAATGATATAAAACTGAGTTCTTATTAAAATGGTTACTGTCAATCCCATAATGAGTGGGGTCAATCTCATAACATGAGATTGACCCCACAAAAACAAAATTGCGGTGCTGAACTCAAGCCCACAGTTTGCATCACATTACCACAGTAAAACGATGATGCTGTTATCATCACATCCCTACTATGTATCCAATGAGCGCACAGTTTGTAGCTTTATCACTTCAAAGCTCTTAAAATACAAAGACAGTAGCAGTTTAAAAAAAAAAAGTGAAAACATTTCGTTGAACCATGTTGTTGAGAAATAAATAATTAAAACAAAAAGTGCCATATAAAGTTTGATTTGATAATAATATACTATGCTAAGAGATTTAATTCTCGTTACATTTAAATGCATATTCCATGATCACTTATTGAGGATTCGAACCTGAAGAGTAAAGTAAGTGAAAGGAATACATAGATGGTTTCTACACATACTGTATATCTCAGATCCTACAGTCAACATCATTTATATTCTGGGTACCCTAATATACATGAGACGCCCCACATGTTCTCCCAAAACACCTCACTGATATCTGTATCCCCTTTTTGCACTGAACCCGTCCAAAGCTTTAGCACCGCGCTCACAGCTGATGTGTTCACTTACTGACATGACCTGTAGGACATCTCAATATCAATTAGAAGTCATGTTGCCCAACCCTAGCAGATAGGTTTGTCTGTCTGGTCTGTCTATATAATTAGTTAATGACATATAAAATGTAAAGAAAAACATTTCTAAACTTTCATGCTTTCACTTAGAAGCTCATCAAAGATTTAATGTCATCTTATAAATCGTGTCTGCAGGGGCAACGACATACTCTAACTTGTCACTAGCTGTTATATGTCATGTGTCAGAGTGTGTTAGGGGACCTCTACCCACATCATGAACGTAACATTACTGATGCTCCTCGATAAAACCTCCTGGGCCACAAAGTGATGGAGAAAAAGCATCAGAGAGACAGAGCGAGAGAGAACCTTACCGTGGTCTCGTCCTCATGCAGCACCTGGTCATATCCGCTGAGCGCCACACAGAAAATAATGGCTGTGACGTCCTCGAAACAGTGGATCCACTTCTTCCTCTCTGACCTCTGACCTCCCACGTCAAACAGCCTGATGGATCAGACGGACGTGAATAAACACAACAGACATAAATGTTATTCCTAAAATGTCACTGTAAAGGTGATTTAGTTCTCATGTCACATTATTTTCCCGTCAGCTGAATCACATTTTAACATCAGTTGGGAGCTTCTGCAGCTCTCTCAATAGACCATATTCACACAGGGACGTTATGCTCAGGATGGGAAGCTTCAATGTCCTACTGGAGTGTTTGCATATCACAGAAACATAATCTGACAAACTGTTATCAATAAAGGTAACAGCTAGCATCGACTAGCACTGTTTGATAGCATTACACTATATGAAAGACATAAATCAATTATGAAATATCAGCCAACATCTTGGATCCATTTGTTTAAACCTGGAGTCAAAACACACTTAACATAACCAAGTTAGTGATGTTTGTCACTGTCTCTTCACCTGACCTCAGAAATGTCCTGGTTTAGTCAGTAAAGGTTTGTGACATTATTCTCATTAGAACACATTTTAACGTAACGCTCCTGCAGATTACATCAAACACTGAGGTGCGTACCAAACACTTGAGCAGGACATTTTTTGTGTGGCATAAAGAGGCTGGTAAGTTTGGTAACAAAATGATGTGTCACACTGCACACTCATTATTGTGGGTGTAATGTCTTTATATTGTATTGCTTAACTCTATCAAACATATATTTGTTGAACACAAACATTAGCTGGTGTTTAAGGCAGGGGTTCCCAAAATGTTCACCCATTGATTCTATACCCAGGTGTGTACTCCATAACTCTTCTTTCCACACTTTCTTTTCTTTTACTGAATTGGAAAAGCTCAGACAGGCTCTCTGAAGTGTGTCAGAGAGCCATGGGATCTTTTAATGCATGACAGTTTATACATAAAACAAATAATGACACAAACAAGGTGAATTCTTGTGTAGTCAGTCAAAACAGAGGTCATGGATTGCACAGTGAGACTCATCCAAAGGCAGCAGATTTAGAGATTTGGTGATCAAAGGGTCCGTATTACATTTGGAAAGACATGAACCTATAGATATTGATAATGATCCGACTGTCTCTCCTATGCATCTGTAAACAGAAAGTACTCAGAGGGGGCATTCCTCCATAAATGTCATTTATAAGGTGAAAAAGTGATCTGGAATCTGTGCCTGAATGTGGATCCACCTCAACATTTAATCAGCTCTTGGCACAAGACCCACCCCTACACAAAATCTAATGAAAATCAGTTCTCTAGATATCTGTCATTGGTGGAGGTCATTATGCTGGCTTGATCTGAAAATGGGATAGCTTTAAAGATACAGTATATTTGGGTAGGAGGTGCTGGTCTCTACAGATCTTTAGCTTTATATTCCAGTGGAAACACCACAGGTTACTTTCTTGCTCACATCAAGCTGACAGCTGAAACAGTCAAGCAGCTAAACAAGTGAACTCATACATCAGGAAAGAAATAGTCCATTAACTGTATATCTGAGACTAAATGACATTTTTCCACATAGGGGACAAAATAACACGAGAGAGCGGATCCTCAGTGACATGAACTCAGCCCTACATGTGATGACTATACTGGCAGGTAGGTTGATGGGTTCTATCCAGTAAAGGAACACTATAGATTCCCACACACTGCAGGACTGCCTGCAGCAGCAATGGAGCTGACAATATTCAGAGCTTCTCAACGAAACACAAGGAGTACAGCACCTCCTCAGCTGAAGGAACCACTCAGGAGAACATGTGTTTAAAGTGAGTGTGTGTCCATGTGTTTGAACACACAGTGAATATGGTGGGTTGTTATCTCTCTGCTCTGAATGAACACTCACACAAGAAGAGAAGAAATGGAGTAATTAAATTAGAGGTCAGGTCTTCTCTCTTTCCTTTCCTCCATCTCAGCATGTCTTTCCTCCATGTCATCATTCCCACAGCTCCTCGCTCTAATTGAATCTGGTCTCATTAGAAGCCAGACTATCATAAATATAGACACTTGGTTAAAGAATTCCATGTTATTAATTACAGGCTGGGCTTCCTACTGCATGCATGGATACAGGAACAGACAGAATGATGAGTACAAAGGCAGTGCTAAGCACGAGTTACACATGTGATTTAATACTGACCTGAAGTGCAGGTTTTTGAAGGTAAAGTGCGTCTCTACGATGCCTGTGGTCTTCACCCGGGTCCTCAGGATGTCCTGCTCTGTGGGCTGGTAGTCTGGTGCACCAATCCGATCTAGGCTGTCTAGGTAGCTGCACACAGAAGCACACAAAAATGACACAGCCTGTAAATCAGCAGCAGCCTACGTTTAACCTCAGCTACAACAGGCCTGTGGAATCCACAGTGACATACCATGTTGGTACATGTTTATATACAGTGAAAAACTGTGCATTCAGTCCAAAAATACAGTACTTGGTATCTCACTGTGGAAATCACAGTAATACAAGAGAGTTGCAGAAAATCACAGTAACAAAATTCCGTGCTGTAGTAAATCACAGTAATGAAGTAACAACTGATTACTTAATTAATTAATTACACTTTTTAACAGTGTACTGTAAGCAGGCACCGTGGGCTAACAATTTTCCAACATGCTGAAAAGTAATAATAATATTAATAATAATAATAACCTTTCCAAACATCGTAACAAAGTGCTTTACAATAAAAACACAAATGACGCCATGAAACCATGCTAAACATATGGAGAATGAAAACAAAGGGTTAAGAATTTAAAAGAATAAACATCATAGGAAATATAAAAACACAAAATTAAAAATTCAAGATAAAACCAAGACAATAAGATTGTCTTTCGGTAAAAGTAGGTTTTAAGATGAGACTTGAATAGATACACTGATGCAGACAGGCTTAGTGCATATGGTGCTGTAGTGAGAGAGATACACACAATACATGTTCATGTCTTTCGTTAGACTTAAAAAACCCAAACATAAACACAACTAAAGTGCAGGGAATTGATCAACACTGATTAACTGGTGTAATGTAAGCTGCAAACATTAGCATGTCTGGCTTAATGAGCTTCCTACAGCCTTATGAGGGAAATTGGCATATAATTAATTAACTAGCATGTGGGCCAGAGTTTAGGCTAACATTAGCATCCAGCTCTTAATTGGATTAAGGGGAGTTTCCACTTCAGCAACCCCAGCCAGCGTTGTGTCTGCCAGAATTCATCACTTAGTCTTCTTTTTGCTAACATTACTGCTTAATTGGCTATAGATGATCAAATCTGCTGTTCACAGTTGTCTTTTCAGCAGGAAAAAAAAATCAATAGTCACAGGCTAGAGATCATGGCTCCTATTGTGTACATCTGAAACCAAAGACCAACAAAACAAAGTGTTTCAACTATACAGCCATCAGAGAGGGCAGCAAAGGCAGCTCAGTTTCCCCTTTATGTCACTGTTCCTATAAGAGCAACAGTCCCATGATAGTCTGACCCTCATATGAATCCAAGCTTTCTATGAAAACTACATAGAAACCTGGAGTTTGGAATCACACAGGTATCATTATTAGTTTGATAGTTATTAGAGAAAACAATATTTCACTGATGGCAGTTTCCTTTCATGGCACATGCCCCACCCTTCTACCCCCACCCTCCTACCCTGTTTCATGGTAATCCATTAAGTACTTTATATGTAGAAAAACATCCCTGAACCCAGAACCATGTTAATATTCGATGTGTTCTTCCTCGTCATGCGTTCAACCATCCTCCCAAGTTTCATGAACATTTGTAGTTTTGTGTTATCTTGTTAACAAACAAACATACAAACACAAAGACTAAACATTTGAATCATTTGATTCTTTTTTTTCTTCCATATGAGTCATATGTACCTCCTGTGGAGTAATACATCTACCACTGTCTAACAGTTGAATATATTGATGAAAGCCGGTCCTAGATGCTACTGGAGTTGAGGCTAATAGGATCCAGCTCTTGATTTGATTTGGGAAAGTTTATACTTGAGCAACTCCAGCCAATGATGCCACTGCATTTACCAAAATCAGTCAGTCAGTCATAATCCTAACAGCTTTTTATATCTTCTCTAAAAGTGAAACAATATTGCTGAAGGTCAGCCGGAGACGGCAGACAAACACACAAACAATTCCTTTGAGATAATATTCTCACTTAATTAGCTGGGCAGCTACAGCTAATCAAATCTAGAGACACTTGTCTTTTCAGCAGTCAGGGACTGGGAATAATGGTTGTTTTTGTCTAACTTTATTAGACATCAAGAACCTGCTGTTCCAAAAACAACTATGAATATCGAGTGACAAATCTGCCACTGTTATTACAGTAAACACATGAAAAAAAAGAGCCTGACCGCCGTAGACACAGTAACTACAGGCTGCTGCAAATGGTTGGTTCTGATGCTCGTTCCAAACTTACATGAATGTCGTAATTGTGTTTCTACTCCTTTAAAGTCTGCCACAAAGCCATTAGTTGCTCTGTGCTGCTTACATTTAGTCTCCTGTAGGCATAAGTAGCTTACAGGTTAGTTAGTTGATCACGGTGAAACAGTAGGTGTACGATCACTTAAAGCCACTGGATTACTGCCATTGATAATGATAATAAAGGTGCTACTCCTCTCACTACAGTGGGGTGATTTGTCTTTTGGAGCTCAGTGTTAGCTACAGATCAATATGATCACAACCCCCCCCTTCCATTAACAGTATTTTTTAAAGTCTATATACTTTAATTCCCTATAAAACATCTTAAGTGGTAACAACTGGCTATCCCAAGGAGAATTTATACTGATGCTAATTTCCATGGACTCCCATCAAAAGAGAGCCTTTATCTCCTTGATTCCTGCCCGTTCATTAAATAAAGACGTCAGCCCTAGTTGGCAGATAAAACACATGAGGAAACCACGTTGAGCAGCCACTTTGTAAGAAGTGGGTGTGATGACTCTGTTGAATTATGTAACAGAATATGATCCTGGAAGTGAACCTTTATTCTTTAATGTCGAAACATAAATCAACCAATCCTGAGTAACACAGTTGAGAGAGTCGTCTCCCAACCTTTACAGGGAAGCTCTCTGACTGAAGGACCATCACATGATCTATGAATTAATCCAGCCGACCATCGAGCCACAAATACAAAAGATGTGACTCGAAGACACGTTCATGTTCATCCTCTTTGCCTGTGCTGACTTACAACTGCATAATGTCCACCCTGGAGGGTATCAACCCTAACATATGCACCTCTGAAAGACAGCTTCACTTCTACAGCCAGGTGTAGGGTGTGGTCTCAGTAATGCTGATTGTTTGACCACTTATCAACCTATTTAGACATAAACTGTCTTCTAAGCCAGCAGAGATGGGCAGAACACACACACCTACACACACACACACACACACACCTACACACACACCTACACACACACACACACCTACACAGACACACACACACACACACACACACCTACACAGACACACACACACCATGAATCCCTTTAGTATAATGGTGTAAAGACTTCCAGAAAAAGGTGAGGGCTGGAGAGGGAGGAGATACACACTGAGATGTATCGCAGACTCACACAACTTCAGAGATTAGAACCATTGATTACACAGAAAGACGTTGGAGCCAGAGCTTTGCATCTGGACAGGCTGTAGAGAGGAGCTGGATGGATTTGTCTTGGTACACAGCAAGGAAAAGGGATTTGCTGGACGTTAGATACTCTTTTTAATAATGTTATATATATATTTCATGGAAATGATATAATCATTGGAACAGTTTTGAAAATGAAAGCGGTTCTGCTCGGGGTATAAGCAGGTCAAAGCAGATGGTTTTTACAGTGTGGTGCTTCAAACATAACAAGTCATACCTTTGTGAATTTCACAGAGGTAGATGCTGTTCAAGGTTTCCACAAAATATGACTGTGCTGCCCAAATGGGAGAAGATCTGTTTAAATATAGTCTGTGTTCAGTGACCTTAAAGGTGGAGGCTGCGATTCTGGACAAAGTTCATTGATTAATGTGTCTCATTCCCAGGTCATCACATACAGATCGTGGGTTAGCGGCTCAGGATGATGTCTTTCTCCATCACCACCTTTACAACAGTTCATGGAGACCTGTCAGTCACTTCAGACTTAATCTCACACTCACAGATGTGTTTGTCATCTCACCTGTTTGGTTTTTAGAACATACTAGTTAAGGTTTGCTTGTTTGGGCTGATCTCTCTCACTCTTCGCTCTTTGCAGTCTTCAGTACAAGTGTGCTCTTTATCAATGACACAAATGGAATGGTTGTTTTGTTCATCGCATTGGCTAGCAATATAACAAATAACAGATTGTGCTCATAGTGCTTATAGGGCATTCATGTCATGTCAGAGCAATCAGAAAAATGAGTTTCAAATCAGAAATTTGATGTGAACAGCACCTCACACAAACTGAGACACACTACTCGACAACATTGACTTCATCGATGCAGAATCGTGCCGGACAAAGTAAATGGTTGATGGTTAGTGTTCTGCCCTCTATTGAGCACATGTATATAAGTTGTGCAGAATTTGTGTCCTACAGCACCCCCTGCTGGTAATGCAGGTGTAGCAGTGTTCTGATGTGTTCACACCAAATGCCAAGGAAATGTTTTGCGTGACGTTAATACGTACAAAGTAAATGGAATGACGCAAATGACGCGGCGCGATGCTAATGAAGCGAGAGATGCTCAAGTTGAAAAAATTTCAACTCAGGTGATTGTTGCTGTACCTTTCTTTTGCTCAAAGACAAATTCAATAATTAGATAATTGATGAAGCTAGCATAGCTGTGAGTTGGTGCGTCATGACACAGCATTTTCTGTTTTCTCCCACCTGTGACCTTAGATTGTACCTATGTGATGTATTTAGTTATATTCTGATTTCTATTTGCCATTTGTGTTTTTGTTGTTGTTTTGTCTTTCACAGTAAAACTGTGATGCTGTGTTAAACCAAGAAAAGTTCTACCTGGTGTGTATTGGAGGACTTCACATTGTCAGCTGACTGCCAAGCTATTAACACAGCTACTCACTCATGGACTAAATAATTTACGTATTGAATATCACTTGTTGTGTACAAGTAATTTGTATCACATTTTTACTTACAGAGACATTATTGATTAGTAGTTATTTATTAACATAAACCCTGAGAGCAAATCAGGTAAAGCAATATTTTTGTAGTTTAAGGAAATGTACTGGTTCAGCAACAGGTCTACAAAACAATTCTTTAAAGCTTCAAACAGCTATAAATGTGTCCATGTTGAGCCATGTTTGAGCCATAAATGACAACACTTTTTTGTCCATGTTGTTCCCACATTAAAACTTAAAGGTCACCAAAGTGAGATGAATGACTTCCCAACACTGACATATCTGGAGACGGGACCATCTGAGCAGCATTTCAATGCATAATTAACTTCACTGGACATTATGAGCAGAGGCATTCTGATAAGTTGGACTTACCCTCCATTCTAGCTGACTATTACCTATAAGGTCCATCATAGCTGCCATTATTACTCATTATTGGATGGTCTCATGACCTTTACCACCCTCTCTATAGAAGCTGTGTGCTATTCCTGTTCAGTGCTTCCACCCTGCAGTCACCTTTCATAAAAATGCTTTTCCCATGAACTTACATGAATATAACGGTGCTGTCCCCTGAAGGTGTTAAGATGCCTGGGCAGGCTAATGACTTCAGCATGCTTGTGTAGCCTAGTTCTTATAGTTAGCATGTAAACCCTTTTCTATGGATGTCTTCCTCATTGTGATATTACTCTTCATGACAACTGGAGACAATGTTGTCTGTGAGGTGATAATGACAAGGATGAGATCATTTGTGTGTTTCCAGCACGGAAGACTAAAGAGTTCTGCTGACAAGCTGTGATATTCAGCATCACTCTCTTTACATCCCCCCCCCCCCACACACACACCCTCCCTCCGTCAACCTCTTCTGTTTTCAGCAGCCTGCAGTGTTGCTGCATGTAATGTGTGAAAAGCGTCACCACAAAGACCAGTAATTAACATTAATTATAACATGATCTGGGTGAATACTCTAATCTGATTGAATGCAGGGTGTCCATTAATTCCTGATAATGGACTCCTCATAAGTTGTAAAGTAATGCAGATACCTCAACATCAGAAATAAATAACAGAAAAAGAATCTGAACATCAACACTGACTGCAGTCCTTCAGTACATCATCCTCACCACAGGATGGAGACTGTGACACACAAGCTGCAAACAGCCTACACTGTCCCTCTGAGCTTACTCAGAGTATGGAGATTACCACATAGGAGATCATCTGATCTCACATCACATACACTATTCAACAACTTAAAGCTGCGGCCAGCAGAACACATGACCTGTCATATGTTGGTGAAAAACATAGAAGGTAAACAAACCAAGGAATCAGACATCCTGAGGTTTAGTGCAGCTGACAGCTCAGACGTCTGGTGGAATCTATTTTTACACTCAATCACATAACAACTCTATTGCATTTAACAAGTATTTTTTCTGTTTTCACAGTATTCAAGCTGAACACTAATGTCGTGCCACTCATTTGTTGTAAACATGTTGACTTCAGCCTACTGTGACATCACGGGCATTGCCTCTATATTTACTGTTGATCAATATGTTTGACTTTGAATCCTATTTGCATAATATTTTCTGACTCATAGCTGAGCTAAAAGTTATATGAACTGAAGGAACAAAAACATGCAAAGTCCTATCAAAGGTTCATCCTATTTACTGGAGTAGTATGCATACGTTTCCATTGCATAGGGAGCTTATGGGTTGGTAATGACATTCCACATATTAAGTCAAACCCTCACGTGTTAGCAGGGAGACAGAGTTATCGCTAAAATGTAAACATTTTTAATTACAAAACATACAAAAACACAAATCAATGGTCTTCATTTCTACTCCTTTGTTAAGTGGACATGGCATAAAAACA
Organism: Chaunax sp. Z400; assembly: GCA_037577475.1. Taxonomy (NCBI): domain Eukaryota; kingdom Metazoa; phylum Chordata; class Actinopteri; order Lophiiformes; family Chaunacidae; genus Chaunax; species Chaunax sp. Z400. Next base: position 27,722,087 of record CM075186.1, read on the forward strand.
TTAGTGTTTATGAAACAGCAGGTTGATGATAACTTTTATGTATTTCTTGGAAACCAAGGCATGACAAGGCCCAAAGATAAAGGCCATTGCAGAGTGGGGCAGATGCAGATAAGAGGCAATAGTGACAGTGTGCCAAGTTACAGCACAGCCATTCAAGGACATTAGCCATTTACATGACATGTGGTTCACTACACTAAAATGACAACAGAGTCACAAGACACACAAATACTTAGTGAGGTAGCTTCAGAAAAGGTGTCTATATTTCAATTAACATCCATCCATCCATCTCACCAGTGACAACTTCCTCTCCCCTCCTAGATGTTCTCAGGCTAGATGGGATATGTCAACCCTAGGGTCTCCTCCCAGAAACCTCCAAAGGGAGGCTCCAGCAGGCATCCTAACCAGAGCTCTCAAACTTCAACTGGCTCTTTCAATGTGAAGGAGCAGCGGTTGCACTCTGAGATATACTGATGGCACTTGAACACTTGAAACACATACACTGAAATACACCTCAAACAACGCCAGTGTTGCATGTAAGCGTTTTGCTGCATCAGCCCAAGAGAGGTCGGTTCCTGCTGCATAAGCAGCTTTCATATCTCCCCAACTGAGATATTCTGACACAACTCTACAACTGACACTCGTGACTCCTACAGAAACAACGGCTACACAATGCAACATGATACAACCTGGCCAAGACATAAAAGGGAAGAGAAACGTGCTGACCATTGCACAAAAGACTAAATTAACAACCTAAAGCCAGTAATGGACATATAACAGTATCCACCAGCACAAGGGTGAATTATATTTATCTATCAAAATCAATACAGCTAAAGTAGCATTAAGGAATGGAGAACGCTGCCATTTTATCTGCCATTTAACTTCCATTAGTTGTTATTAGTGCCCTGCTATTAGAGGGCACTATCACTATGCACTTGATCTGTTCAATCCTGCAGAACCAAAGCAAAGTTCTGGTCCGGTGTCCGTTTTACTACTTCATCAGGCATAGTAATGTTACTGCATATCTGTGGGTATTTAAGATGTGACTGTCTTTACCATGAATACCACTGTGTCACAAAGGCAGGGGATGCAAATCATTACTGACTCATCAGGCTCTGTGGCATTTTGAGATAATCTGAAGAAGCAGGTGATGAACCTAAAATGTCGACACATATGTCAGCAGATATTTTGATTGTATACTTATAATAATAATGCAGCTGAATGAAGTTCCTTCTGATGCTGTGCCTTAAATACCAGTCAAATGTAAAGTCTACAGCATGACCAAATACTATTTGTAATTTCATGAATTAATGAACAAGCATTAAATACTCAGGATGCCTGCCACAGGGGCCTTTCATTGAAGTAGGATAAATGCTTAAAATTCCTACAACATGAAAAGGCCCCTCTCCAGTACATTACAAATGTGTACATGTTTGTGAGTTATGTTTAGATGAAATGTGACAGACGGACAGAAAAAAAATCCATTTAAGACAAAATCTTACTGCAGACAATAACATTAGTGTTAAATAAATGTTCTTTCATGTTCAGCAACTTTGTGTGCCATTTGTAATGCTTATATTATTGTTAAATTGTTGCATTCTATCAATGGCTAAAAGAAAAAATAACAAGATAACTTAATATGTGGGCGACCCTACTCCCTAAATATCAGCATCAGTCATTGAAAAACCCAAAGTCCTACTGGTTCATAAGTGTTGTTGTATCATAGGAACTAGGTCAGTACATGCATATC